>JANHFL010001857.1:169960-194472 GCA_032468155.1 Oxyrhabdium leporinum
CGAGTCTTCGGAATGGGGCGGTATATAAATGTAAAAAAAATAAATAAATAAATAAATATACATCTTTAAATTTTACTGCACTTTACTAAAATAAAGTTCAAGCACAGCAGTTAAGACACATTTTCCTACAATTAAATTCAAGCTATTAAGATACAGTATGAGAGAATTTTAAGAAATGATAAAGGAGAATCAATAAAACCAACATAATTTTTATGAAATAGTTCACACATCTCTAATTTCAGTATGGATACCAAAACAAATTGAAGAATGTATTGAGATAAATTATATGCTATTTCAAATATTATGAAAACTGCAATACTGAGCAATAAACAAGAGTCAAATTTATATTTTGAATTTCTGCTATTACCTACCTATGCAAGTAGGTAAGGGCTTGTCCCAAACTCTTCGATCGCCACTTAAACAGGTAATAATATTACTACCATGCATCGTGTAGCCTGGATTACAACTGTATAAAACCACTGTTTCTGTATAATGCCCTTCATCACGGATTCTGTAGCCATAGTTTGGTGTTCCAGGATCTTCACACTTCACTAAATCAAAGTCTGTCAAGGGGAAAAAAACAATAGAAATTCTCTTTACATATTGAGTTTATACATTTGCTCAGTTTTGTTTTCTACAAACAACTAAGCAGGTTTTCTAATATATTTAAGTAATTATGAAGCTACTGTATAAAAAAAAGGAACCAGGTAACAAACATCAACATTTTTAGGAATGGAACTATATTCTAGCTTCTGTTATGGTGTAATTTTTTATGCTTGCTGGTTTTTTTTACTAGTGGCACAACTAAACACCAAAAATCTTAAAATAAAATATTGATGTAGAGTTTGTGTTTCTCCTCAACTTGATGGTTAAAATTTGTTTTCAAACTATTATAAAAAGAGAAAGCAACATCAAATCTCATGCTTGGTTGTAAGATTCTGATACCTACCTTAGATGAAACAAAATGAAGAATAGGTGTATCATTCTACAGTTCCAGTGTCTGTAGTTTTCCTGGCTTCCCACACTTCAATTAAATTCTAAGAAAAGACATAATGAGGAAACTCATCTCATGGAGATTTTTTTAGATAAGGGATCATGGATAGCCAGGCAGACTACAGAGTGATAGAGGGATGTGTAGCAATAAATAGAACATATGTAAACATTACAACCTACTATTGTTTTTCATCAAGATGTGAAGCTCATGCATGTAGGAATACTAGTTTTAAAGGCAGCACAAGCACAACAAATCTGACAGTCTATATTGTGTGTTTGTATGTGTGCATATATAGATACACTCATATACATATACAACATGAATGTATTGGTCCAGTGGTTAAGATACAAGACTAGAAACCAGGAAACCAAGAATTCTAGTCCTGCCTTAGGCATGAAAACCAACTGGATGACTTTGGGTCAGTCACTCTCCCTCAGCAGGATTGTTATTGGGAAAATAAGAAAAGGAAAGAGTATTAGGTAAGTCTGCCATCTTGAATTATTTCTAAAAATAATGAAAGCAGGATAAAAAAACCCTAATAAATAAATAAAAATATGATAAGAATAAAAATGAATTTTGTTATCTTCTTAGCAAGTAAGGAGACAAAATTGATGATGTGACATCAAGTTCTATCCAAGAAACCTTTTCCTTTCATTATTCTATAGTTGGATGGCACTTTCAATGTTATTTTTGTTCAGTGGTACTTTCTTCTAATCCACAAGTGTAGAAAAATATAGATAGAAAGTACAAATATTAAAGATCTCATCTCCTATCAGTTGGGTAGGATGACCAATGCTCTTTGAAGTAACTCATTCGTAGAAAGGATATCAATAAGAGAAGTCTCTCTTTAGATACCTTTGTTTCTACCTGTGCCTGTGTGTGTGTGTGTGTGTGTTATAAAAAAGCAACATATTTGTTTTCTGTAATTTCAGTTTATTCCCCCCTTCCCCCTGAAACTGATAAGCCCTAGTTCAAATATCTTCAAAATTCCAAATGAACTATCAACGTACAATAGGCTGTAGGTGTGAGAAGGGGGGGGGAGCTATCTGTGTTTTCTTTTTCTCGTGCAACTTCTACAGGCAATTCTAAAATTTTATGGTCTTTCTGGGAGATCTTAAAGCTGATAGGATATTCAGAAATTACATGGAAAATGTGGAGACAAATCTTATTTTAGAAGGAGTATTCTGCTATTAAAAAATTAGTACTGTTTTCGCCCTCCTGCTATCTTTTTTCTTTTATAAGGAAATGAGAAAAGGAATAGGCCAGGGACCATGCCAAAAACAGCAATTAATTTGCTAGAAACATAATTAAAGCAATCCCCCCCCTTTTTAAAGCCTTTTTTAAATCTTGGGATTTTCCCCCCCAATCTTATGCAGAAGGCTTAATAAAAGATAACATTTCAATGAAGGAAGTGCTATTTTGGAGGAGTGTTTACCGGCTGGATGCCCTTCCTGTCGCCAATGCAGAGTTCACAGCAGATTGTGCCCAGAGAGAGAAATATCAGCCACTACCTAGGGTCGAACTCACATCCTCCTGATCATGAAGCAAGAGCTCCACCTCTAGGTCACTGCACCACTCATTTTGCCAAAACCCATAAATTTTAAAATTTAAATTTAAAATGATTTAAATATTTTTTAAAGTTTTTAATATATCATGTCACAGATTCTGCAATAAGGTTGAAGCATCATCCATGCTTGAGTATTTTTTGAATAGGTAACTAGTTGTCTTTTCCTTGTATTACACATTTCATCTATTATACACTTCATCTATTAGGATTTGTTTCAAGGTTAAATATTTAGCAAATGATTTTGCCAAGTTTCCATTTAAGGATAAATTTACACAACATGCGTTTTCATATATTTAGGCAGTTCTAAATTTTCATTTAGTAACAACATTAACTTTTCTGTACCACATCAGAAATTTCTAAAACCCAGTGGTGGTAGAAAGGAGAAAAAAGATTTGAAGAAATTTTGTCGCAGCACAGCAGAGTTATTCTTTTAAAATAGTTCAAAGCACTGCAGCACCTAAGAATCATTTTATATTCTTATTTGGATTGTAGCCAAATACAACTTCTGAAACTAAATGAGTATTTCCGAATATGTGATCTGCAATTTAAATTACTGCAGTCTAAACTTGCTAGTGAATCTTAGCAACAGATATCAATCACAAAATAAATTAGAAGGAAGTCAGATAGGTGTGCTCCTAGCATGATCACACATAGTTTTTTGTGATAAATGCTGAACATATTCCAATATATAGACAGTGATATACTGCAGGCCCAAAGTGTTATATTTAACAGCATGTCAAATTTGTTAAGAGAAAAATATGATCACTTAGCACACCTATGTTTAAAAGATTTAATATAAATCAAGTGCTCACAGAGCTAAAACTGCAGTCATAGACTTGCATGCCTTTGCAATTTTGCTCTGCAATAGAAAAGGAATAATAATAAAAATGATGGATTTACTTTTCAGAACAGAGATGGCTCTTAACAAGACAGTAACCTTGTTCAGAGGTATATGTATAGATGACTGTATTTTAAATTCCAAAATGCTGACCATCTTAAATAACATTATTGCAATCATGGTTGACCAAATTTCCTGCATTCTGTCTTCCCACTTTCAAACTTCCAATAAAATGTAGAACTAGCAAGTCAGATAGGGCATCCTTCAGGGAGGGGGGTGAGGTGGCAGACATGAGACAAATGATAACATGTGCTTGACCTCATCACACTAATGCTGCAAGATATGTACTTTTGAAAGATGTTGCATCACAAGTACAAAGAGCATAATTTGTATTGCATATCATCATTTAGGTATTATCTGCAGTTTGCTGCAGATGCTGCTGAAACTGAGGTTAATATACATAATTTAAAGATAGCTCACAATGCTATGAATGTGATATCAGTTCTCTTTATATTCACATCTCATCCTAGGATTAAAAAAAAACTCTAAATGCTGATTTGTAGTCTTGGTTGTTTTCTATTTATGTCCTAGTCACTAGTATTAGTATCTTCTGCTGTTCTGGTTAGGAAAGCATCTGGTAGAAATGTCTGGGATAAGAACAAATTGTGCCAGAGGAGGAGGAGGTCAATTACATTTTGAGCCCATTGAATAGTCCAGATATGGCACCTGATTGACTCTCTCCCTATTAACTTCCAGAGCCCCCACTTCTTTTCATTCTTGACCTCATAAGAATGCAGCCACAAATTATTTCAGTACAGTTCTTAGTCAAATAAATTTGGATTCTCTTTCTAAAGTGTTCATTATTACAAAGGTTTATAAAACTGTTACATTCTAACCAAGCCAACTTATGGCAGGAGGAAGGGAAATGACCTCAAGAAAGTTTTTAATTAAAGTGTGTGTGTGTGTGTGTGTATACACACACATACACACACACACACACACACACGTATAGCAATAACACTTAGACTTCTATACAACTTCACAGTGCTTTACAGCCCTCTCTATGCAGTTTATAGAGTCAGCATGTTGCCCCCAACAATCTGGGTCCTCATTTTACCCATCTCGGAAGGGTGGAAGGCTGAATCAGCCATGAGCCTGGTGAGATTCGAACTACCAAATTGCAGGCAGCCGGCAGTCAGCAGAAGTACCCTGCAGTACTGCATTCTAACCACTGTGCCACCGTGGCTCTTTATTATGTATACATGTGTATACATGTACAGATGTGTGTGTGTGTGTGTGTGTATACACACACACACACACATATACATATAAATATATACATGTATATGTGTGTATGTATATTATGCATATAATATGCTATGTGCAATGTTCTATTTTATTGTCAATAGAAGAATTTATACATATGTTGTCTGCAAAATTCTATGCCTGACATGGGAAAAATTCTCTGACATCTAATGCTACTTATTTATGCTTCTTTATCTGAAATAAAAGTGAAAATAACTCACAGGTCTGAATATTTCAAGATCTCTAGTCTGCTAAGATTCTTCTAAGAACTTTTATGCTTAATGCTTTTATGCTTTAAAACCTTTAAAACTTATCCCTCATTCTACAAGGCAATGCACTTCTCTGAGTGTTAAATATAGGCAATATAAGTAAAAATGCTTTGAGAATGACAAAAAATGGTACAGTTGCAGTGGTAGGTAGCACTAAAATGTTAAAATATGGATGTAATTTGTTTATGGAGTGGCTGTTTGATTTGCTTAACATGTTTGGAAAACTGCAATTATGCTAATAATGGTATTATTTTTTTCCCTATACAAAGGGAAAGACAACTAGTGAGTGGAAAACTGTTACTGTGTGTAGAAAGATGTGCATAAAAGATGATAAAGTGCAAAAATGTATGAGGTATGGGGTCTTTAACAAGTCACTGAGAAATCTTTGAATGTGACAGATTAACACTTATTTCATGTTTGCTTTTGAAAATATACATGATAAAGTAAAAAAAAAGCTTTGAATATAGAACATTTTATGAAAATACAGAGTTGCAGGTTTGTTGCTGCATGCAACAAAAGCAGTATATGCTTGAAGCAAAAATCTGTGAGAAAAGAAACTGAATGCTTGATGGCTTGATTCAACAATGAACAGGGAATAAGACAAGGCTTTGTCATGTGCCTTTGGCTGTATAATACATTTATTGGTAAATATGTTCTGAATGGTAAAGGTGTGTTGATTGGTAATGAGAATCTATGTGTAGTTTTCTATGCAGATGATGTAATGATGTTGACTGAAAATCCAAATGACTTAAAATAAACATTAGACATACTGCATGATGCAACAAGGAGTAAGGATCTTAAAATAAATGCATGAAAGATGAAAGTAGTGTGTTTGACAGAAACGTTTGACTGAACAATTAGAACTTAGAATAACTTTATTGTCACTTTGAATGTACACTAATCAGCATACATTAAAATGAAATTTCATTGCATACAGCTCTCAAAGAGCCACCACTTCCAATATACATTGCATAAACATGACAAAATAAAGCAATAAATAAAAAATTATGCATATACCCACATATGACACTACTTTTAAAAAATATGTATTTGAATCTGCATTACATCTAAGTTTATATTTTGCCAAAATATAATTTATTTGTTTGATTTTTCATTATGTAAATACAGCTTTTGTGATCTGTTAGCTGTGATTTATGACTTAGTACGTTGTGTTTTATTCAATAAACCATTTTCTAGGAAGCCCTAACTATATATATAATTTCTAAATCAGTCATTGTTACTTACTCAGTGACTGAGTTTATATATAAAACTAAATTAGGATATTTGGTTAAACAAAAATTAGTGGCCAAGTTTGCACATAATAATAAATAAATCACATTATGGCTTAGGACTGAGAAATAACAGGCATATATCATCAAGCTGTCTCTTCGCCAAGAGAAAGGAAGGCCTCTTCATTTTTTGTTTATATTAAGTATACTTTTTTTAAAAAAGAAACAAGATTCACTAGGATTCTGTATGATTCCCATTTCACCATTTTAGTATATGTTCACTGCCTTGAGTTATTTATAAAAATAAAGGTGGGATAAAAAATGTAAAAAGCATTATATGGAAACAGTATTTGGCTATCATTAATGTTATAATATTTATTGGGACTATATTAAAATCTTCTCAACCTTTTGGACATATTTAAATGACTTCATATAGTTAGAATTGTATTATGAAATAAATATATAGCCTCAGCTTAAGTTTATTTTGATACAAAAATTGTATTTTAAGAAGTGAATAAATCAGTACAATAAAGCAGGCCTGTAATATATGCTCTTCTCCAACCAAGTCCTTCATTAAATTTGTTATTTGTGCTTAAAGCAGATAAAACTCCACCCTGCCATCAGGATAAAATAATGCACAAGATCAGCATATTATTCGTAGATTGATGTGTTGTTTCTGAAGATGTCTGGAAAGAATGGGGGAGGATCTTAGTTGGCTTCATTGCTTCAGGATCTGGCTGCTGAGAAAAAGCTTTCTAGGAGTGATCACACAATACTGCATGAAGCAGCAGCATGCAACATAAAGTCAGACTGATTTGTATGGAGTTCTAAAATGCATATATTTTTTCTATTCAATTTCTATGTCAACTCATCTCAGTCAATGACTCCTGGTGGCTTACAATTTTAAAAATATATGACAATTAGATATATTAAAAACATTTCAAAACAATAAATACAGTAAGACCAATAACTCTAAAAACATCCAAATTAAATATACATAAGAGCAAGATGTTTGGCCAGTTAGCAATATAGCCAGGAAATGCGGCCCTTGATGCATTCAGCAGACGAGGGTTGGGAATACAGGTAGTCCTCGATTTACAACAATTCACTTATGACCAAGGTTACAATGGCACTGAAAAAAGTGACTTATGACCATTTTTCACACTTATGACCGTTGCAGCATCCACATGATCATGTGATTTACATTTGGATGCTTGACAACTGACTCACATTTATTATGGTTGCAGTGTCCCGAGGTCATGGTGGTTGTTTTTTTGTTTGTTTGTTTTTGCAACCTTCTGACAAGCAAAGTCAATGGGGAAACTAGATTCTCTTAACAAACATTACTAATTTAACAACTGCAGCGATTCACTTAACAAATGTGACAAGAAAAGTCTAAAATGGGGCAAAGCTCACTTAACAAATTTCTCACTTAGCAACATAAATTTTGGACTCAATTGTGATCATAAGTGGAGGAATACCTGTATAGCCAGGTTTTTAGGGCCCTGAGAAAGGCGCTTTGGAGGGTGAATGTCCCATAGAGCAGGGGCCACTGCAGAAAAAGCTCACCACCTGATCCCCACAGCCAACATGATAAAAACATCTCTCCCTTCAAATGTAATATTGGGAGTGACTGAACATTTGTGAATGCTTTCTCTGCATTCTTCTTGAGGTCCTCCTCACATATTTCTCTAGTTGTTCTGAGATATTTTCTATGTAATTGCCTTGCATTGAAGATTATAATGCAGCCAAGACCTCAGTATCCCAAAGCCCATTTGCTTTTTTTCTTTTCCCACAAGTGTCAAATAATCTACTGCTGGTCTATTGTGTTTTATTTAATTTTTAAAACATTGAATGTATTTTGTAGACATTTTAGTTTACTGGGCTTTGTTTCATCTCTTGTCTTTATTTTAGGCTGCATGGTGTTTAAAAATGCGAGCATTAACGGAAATGGTTTATGTGGATGAAATTGAAGTGGATCAGGAAGGCATAGCTGAAATGATGCTGGATGAAAATGCAATTGCACAAGTTGCACGTAAGCTGCATTTATATTTGCTCCAAAATATATTACAAGAAGCAACTCATGATTCCCTCCCTAGGATACCAACATTCCTTTTCAATGGCTAATTTCTTTTTTCCCTAAAGCTGTTCTATGGAATGAGTGACTGCTATCAGTTAAACTATTATTTTGTATTTTCTTTTCTTTAAAATTATTATCTTCAGTTTTGATAAAGTAATACATTTTTATTTCAATTAATATTGCGGTTTTAGAATCCAAGCTTGCATTTCATGTTAAAATGTTCATATGCCTGTAAAATATCAGTTGTCTTTAGTGAGTAAATAATCTTCGTGTACACTTTGTATTTGATCAATACAGCAACAAGCTAATAAATTGATTTTCAAGAAAAATCCTCGGTGCACTAATTAAAATCTCCAGTTTTAATTATGAATGTAATTCCAGTGCTTCACAGGTAGCATTTTGTTTGCATAAGGCAATTATCTTCTCTTTACAGTTTTGACTGATTCTGAGTCCAATTACGATGTTGTGATTAAATGAAGCAGTGCATTTTTAAACAAACAAATAATAGCATTATATTTTATTTGTGGCACTTCACTATTCATCTGTGCTTTGCATCTTCTCTCTTTGGGTTTTATTTAAAAAAAAACCTGGGAGATGGAATCAAAAGATAAATAGCAAAAGAACCATATATAGGAAAATATAAACATCATGGTTTTGTTTGTTTGTTTGTTTGTTTTGTTTGATAGGACCTGGTACTTCACTTAAAATACCTGGAACTGGTCATGGTGCTGGGCCTAGCAAGGCTATCAGGTACTGTACTCAGTTTCTTAGTGAGGTTAACTGATTTGGTTATTTTTTCCTTGTACTTAAATGATAATCATTGCATAGTATTATAACAGAGACAAATAGATGTATTTTATTTCTTACGTTTTGAAACTAGCTAATTTGAGCTTTTTGTAATTGTCATCCAGGTGGCAGCTAGTATTAACTTCTTTTCATTTGAACTGGTTAAGATAAACTTTAAAAGCTGGGGGTGGTGGTTTCTTTCTCCCTCTTCAGCCCTTTTTATTCTGCTGTGTATTTTGTGTATCGTAAGCCTGACAACTGACAGCAGTTATCTAATTATTTATATTTTTAAGTTACTTTAGAAGTCTTCTTGCCAAAGAATGGAATTATTATTATTTTTTTTTAAATAGTCTCCGTAAATACATTTTACGTAAATACATAAAGCAGCTCTTTATAGCTCCTTTGTGGTTTTTCCTATATATTCAGAAATGCCTGTGAAATTATAGTCATGGACTGAACTTTGGGTCAAGAAATTACTCAGCTGTGTTTTGTTAAATAGACATATAAAATACATTGCTATTTTTTTTAACACCCCCCCCCAAGTTACAAGTATGATATCTAGTTTGAAATCAGTTTTCCAAACTACATTCTATGAAATACCACCAGAGATTTAATAAAGTTCTATGAAAAAACATCATTGATTGTTTTTTGTATTATAAATGGACAACTAGCTGAAGGACAGCTTCAGTCTATTTGTTAATATGTTTTTCTTGCTCTAATAGGATGCAAACTTAAAATGATTTTTGTTCTCTATAGTGGGACAGAAAGTGCTGGGATATTTTTCTGTCTCATTACGGATGACAAATCCACAATTTTGTTGTAGTTCTTAATGAAATAAGCTACTCAAGGACTAGGAGGTATGCATTTTGTCAATATATTCAAAGCCCAACATGTTCTATAGCCAAATAAGTTTGGGAATACATTACAAGCAATAAAAGTGTGAACAAAAATAGCAATACAAAAAGAGGCATCACATCGTAAAAGATAACAGATGATCTCCCTCAAAAAAAGAATTATGTAAGTGCCATTTACTGGAGTAGTGAGTAAATCCTATAGGAGTGTCTACTTAATAATGATAAATGTAATATATGATTTTGTGCATAGGAAATCGAATTAATGCACAGGTATCTATATTAATAGTTCCATACGGCAATCTACTGCTTTTGATTTTGCAAATAGCAATAAATGCTTCTGTTTATCATTTTATCATGATACTCTTCCATGTTTGGATTATTTCAGGCCAGTGACACAAACAGGGCGACCCCTGACAGGTTTTGTACGACCTAGCACACAGGCTGGGAGACCAGGTAGCATTGAACAAGCCTTAAAGACTCCAAGAACTGCTCACACGGCCCGTCCAATGACTAGTGCTTCAGGGAGATACGTCAGGCTTGGAACAGTAAGGATCCACCTACGTTTGTACTCTTGGAAATTGGAACTACATGTATACAGCATAGGAAGGATTATTAGGTTTTTTTCCCTATTCATACTCTTTTTTTTCCCTGCTATATTAATAACTTATTAAAACCAATAGCATCTTTATGTTTGTTTTCATGATCAGACTTTTGAAAAATATGTGTATTCTATATAATACTAATAGACTTTGCTTATTATTGCTTAAAGATCAAGTGTTCCACAAAATACACAAAGATCCATTTATGCATAGTTGTGAGGAAAAAATACAGTGTGGTATTATAGTCCTGTAAGCCCCACTGGATTTAGCAATACTTATATCACACATCTTCGATTAATAAATATGCTTTCACGGTTGCCTTTTGTTAAATTTTCAAGCAAATTATAGTCTTTTTTTACAGTTTTGTACCTGCTCTGCATGTTACGAATAACAAATGATATGTTCCATATTTTCCTGTGCTCTTTATTATTTCCATTTTATTGTCCTCATTATTATGTTGATTAATATTTGTAATAACTTTTAAAAAATTTAGTAACTTTTCATTCCACCCAATGACCTTTGTTATTGGGTAGCTTAGACATGTTAACAATAGAAGAAAAATGTGAAGCGAATATTTTTTTTTTCCAGAAAGGGAGATTCCTATTGATTACACTTTACTGGAGGTTGTCTGAGTTATATGACTCTGGATGCGTACTGGAGAGTCAATTTCCTGTTAAGCACCATCACCGCTGTTGCTGCTGAGGAATGGATGAGAGTCTAGTTAACTCAATTCTAAGAGCAGTGGCAAGAGCTGGGAATTGTGCAAGTGTCACAATTTATTCTCATGTATTATTTTTTTATAAAGACCATATTGGTTTCTCAGAGTTGTATATTGTATTGCCAGTTATAATTCAAATATGGTATGTTGTTTAGTTTGATGCTTTTTCCCACTACAGGCTTCCATGCTCACTAATCCTGATGGTCCTTTCATCAATGTGTCTAAACTGAATTTAAATAATTATGCTCAAAAACCAAAGTTGGCAAAGGTATGTGCTTGTTTAATATTGATGTGTTCATTTTAAATCCTTCCTGTTAATTAAAACAGATGTTAATAGCTTTTATGATTTTACTTTTTTTTTTTCCAAGAGAGATTCAGTATAGTGCAATTTCTCAGCCACGTTAAAGCAATTATCAGCCCCTGAGTAGAAAGACACATGCAGCCTGCACCAGGCCTCTCAGGGCCTCCCCTATACCCCTGAGACACCCTGTACTCCTTTCCTTACCTTGCTGCCTCTCCATTCAGGAATGAAAATCCTCCCTGCCAAAATCCAAGTAGTATTTTCTGCCCCTGAGTGAGGAAAGACACCCTGTACTTCTTACTTTACTGCCTCTCCATTCAGGGCTGAAAATGCTAGTTTGATTTCAATTCCCTTTCATCTCCAGAGGCCGGGTAAAAGAGCTCCCTGCTGAAGGATTTCAGCTCCATGCCTACTTAAAGGATTTCAGCTCAGTGCAAGCAGGCACAAAGGATTTCAGCTCAAACTGGAATGCTTCAGTAGAGAGCTTCTTAGAAAAGGATTTCAGCTGTATGAAAGCAAGCATAAGGATTTCAGTCCCACGAAATCAGGCATGGAGCCGAAATCCTTCTGCAGGGAGCTTTTGTCAGCCAGCCTCCTAAGATGAGAGTGTATTCTCTTGGCAGGTGGCAGCAGCTTGCACCCTTCCATACCTGTTTCCCCATTGGTTTTCTGGAGAAGCTGGCAGAGAAGATTGTAAATGATGATCACATGATTATGGGGCACTTGGCAAGTTATTGTAAGTGCAAATAGGTTGCCAAGTACCTAGATTGCAATCGTGACTGCAAGATGGTGATGTGACCTTTGGCAACAACTAGATGTGCTTTACAGGGCGTAAAACACCCTTTCTAAGGCTGTTGTTAATTCGGACCATTGTACATTGAGGACTATCTGTATTTACAATATGATCAGTTGTTCAAAGCAAAAGTTGATCTTCCAAGATAATTTTTAGAGCATCCAACTTTTCAGTAATAAACACCCCCCTTCCTTCTTTGATAAATACAGTAACAGCAACACATAAAAGACATCCCATTTCTCTGGCTTTCTCCCAGACTTTGGAATAGAGTGATGTGTCAGCCTCTATCGACTAATTAGTCGCTTGGTTTTGGGATTATATACTGTATTTTCCTTTGGGGTGCTTATATTTTGGTATTTGTATTTTCTCCTTTTAATTGTAAACTGTTCCTAGTCATTGGGAATCACATGGTCTATAAATTGTAATTAATTAATTTCAGGTGTAAGATTAAGAATTCTTGCCTAACAACGCAGTAACATTACATAGATTTTTGAAATATGAAGTCTTTATTGCATTCAATATTTTTACTAAATCTGCTTTTAATTTTAAATGAGCTAATAAAATACTTATTTCTAATTAAATGCAAGTAGATCTTATTTGCCTCCAATTTGATGACATATTTTACATTCATTTTTTCATAGGCTTTGTTTGAATACATTTTTCATCATGAGAGTGATGTTAAGAATGTAAGTATGTTTATTTTTAAAAGATTAATATTTTTTCTGTTTTTATTTTGAGTGTGAGATAAATATGTAAGAGTTGAAGAAAACAAATTCCTTATTTCTTTCATCCAGGATAATGGTATTGCATTTTCTTATTTCAGAAAAATATACAATGTATTGCTTTTGGTTGAGTTCAATTATTTCATATTAAATAATTTAAACTTAATTTATTTTTCAAATAATTTTGGTTTCCCCAAAAAACAGTGGTCAGTTGAAATCAATAGATGATTTCTGAAATCAACAGGTTTCTTAAAACAGCTTCTTAAAGAAATACTGATTGATTGATTGATTGCAATCAAATCAGTGCCAGTTCTTAGCAAACATGTGGATAGATTTTCCATGATAGTATATCCTTAATCTTCAGCTTCAAGAAATATATTGATGTCGAAAAGAAGTTTTAAGGAAAACCATATCTGTAAAGTAGTAAAATAAAAGAAGGAACATCAAATGATTTATTATTGCCAAACTGGAAAATATATAAACATGTAGCTACCTGGATGTAGAAATATATATTTTTGTTTTGCTAAGGAAAGCATGGTATGGATACACTACATTGCAAAAAAAAGATAGGATGATAGCTGTATGAATGAACAAGGCTCTGAAATGAGGTTGTAATGTTCAATATGGAAGTTTTCACATTTTTCTGAAGTATCAAAATAGGATAGTTTGGGCTCTTCCAATCGATTTTGCAATTAAATAGTTCAGTTATGCAAGCAAACTATTCTAAAGAAATACCAGCGTACCATTCTTGTTTTTCCTTCCTAGTGTAGATTTGTGGAAGGCTGGCTGTCAGATTTAGGCAACAATGAGATGTTGATACATCACATACAATACTGTAAATATCCTTCCTCCTCATTGCAGTGTACTGGAGTTCTAGAAAATCATTTGTATCTTGAAAAGCTTTGGAATTTACTGGGTTCAAGGGTAAATTAAGTCTGGCAAACTGTCTTTACCTATAAATATGGTGAGAGACTTCATTGTCGAAAGGAATTTATCTGAATTTTAATCAGTATTTAAATGACTTAAAGTGTTGATCACAGAGAAGAATTAAAATTATTACACCTTTGTCCTATGAAAGAGTCAGTAGTGTATTGCTTCATTGCTTTAGTGAAGATGTCTTATTTTTCTTGACATTTGCCAAGAAATACAAGTGGCTTTCATCTGCAGTTGAGGCAGGGCCTTAGCATAAATGTTTTCCTATATCTGCAGTTTGGGACTTGTTTTTTCTTGCTTCATGGATATGCAAAACAATGGATGATAGTTTATTCATGCAGAAAATAAGGGTTAGATTGTCTGCACAGTACAGCTTTATATGTCCATAACATCTGCACATAAGCTTCTGCTAACTCCTTCCTTGTTTATTTTTTGTTGAAAATTAATTCTGCACTACTGACATTTAATTTCTATATAATTGTTAATAGGAATAATACTGGAAACTAGCATTCTTTACTTTCTGATTCTTAATCGCCTAGAAATAATCTAATTGCTGAAATATCTAAATATGACATTGAATACTGGTAGTATATTGATACCTGATGGTATCAATGCTGGTTAAATGCTGATTAAGTCATTAAAAGTCACCTCCTAGCCTTATCAGTATATAAAACACATAAGCAATTAGATGTTAGTCCCTCCCTTCTTTCCCAATTGCCATCCAAGATTTTAATTCATGGTATCATTCAGGTTTCTTGATGCTTTTCTCAAAACAATTTATTGTATTAAAAAAGTGGCTCATTTATCTAAACTGTTGTAAGTTTGCTTTTCATTAAGAGCATGTCTTATTTATATAAATAGAGGAGGCTATAGTGAATTATGGATGTGATCCTTAATGAAAAATTGGCGCATATGAGGGATTACAGAAGTATTTATGCCTTTGCACAAAATGCTGAACTTGCAATTAACTACAGAAAAGTTGTGTAAATCTTTTCGGTATTTAATTATGCATGTACTAATGATTGAAACGATCCAATTTAAGAAGAATTCAACCCTAACAGGAATTAATATTAAAAATGGAAAATATTAAATTATATAGGTTGTAGAGCGGTTTGAGCAATTTTTGAAATGCTTTCTCAAGAAAGCTGCCAGGTTTGAATAGGTTAAAATTATGCCATCAATGATTCTTTTGCCATTTCAACTCATAAGGCAAATTACAAAAGGGGAAAAATCTAGCATATTTATCTGATTTAATCTTACAGTTTTTTTACAACCTGCTAAATATTCATTGTATATGTTTTTTTCTCCCAAAATTGAAGATGACCTTTGTAAATTTGCTTCCCTTTCAAGGCCTTAGATTTGGCAGCATATGCCACACAGCATGCCCAATTCAAGGACTGGTGGTGGAAAGTGCAAATTGGGAAGTGCTATTACAGGTAAACTAGGAACCAAATTTGTCTACCTTTTTATCCCATCCAATTTTATGTCATATGTGAATTAGATAAATGGTCCCTCCACCGTTCATCTAAATAATTAATAAAAGTGTTGAAGAATACAGAATTCAAGATTGAACCATGTGGTACTACTCACTTTGTATTTCTTCACAGTTGAATGAACAAACATTAATAAGCACTATTTGAATGGAATGTTCAAGCAAACTTACTTAATTATCATCCACCCAGCCCATACTTTGCTAACTTGCTAATTAGAGTGCCTTGGGGTGATTTGCTGAAGGCGGACTATTCTGTAGTTTACTAAATTCCCTCCTTTAAAAAAAAAGATTGGGAACAGTGTTTAACACCTCAATTGTCTAGCACTTCACCCATTACATAGGATTTCTGTATATATAAAGTTCAGTCAAGCCACCAGCAAGTTTTTTCAATATGTTATGTTGTAATTTATCTAACCCTGGAATTTTAACTCATCCAAATACATCCGAATACAAATATATTCTCAACTTACAACAGTTCATTTAGTGACCATTCAAAGTTACAACAGCACTGAAAAAAGTGGCATGACTTTTTTTCAGAATTATGACCTTTGCAGCATCCCCATGATCATGTGATCAAAATTCAGATGCTTAGCAACTGGTTCATATGACCGTTGCAGTATCCCAGGGTCATATGATCGCTTTTTGCGACCTTCTGACAAAGTCAGTGGGATTTACTTAACAACCAGGTTAGTAACTTATCAACTGCAGTGATTCACTTAACTGTGACAGGAAAGGTCATAAGATGGGAAAAAACCCACTTAACAAATGGGTTAAGAAATTTTGGGCTCAATTGTAAGTCGAGTACTACCTCTGTGTGTGTGTAATTAATTAATGTTTCCAAACCAATCAAAACACACCCAACCCCCCAACCAATCAGAGCACAGTTCCGGCCAATCTGAACACCCCCACACCCCCAACCAATCAGGCCATGCCTCTACCGACAGTTAAAAGGAAGAAAACAGCTGCGAGCTCCCATTGAGCGCAAGAGAGCGAACCCGAATGTATAGCCTGAAGATGGCGGCTGCGATCCCGCCGAAACATTGCGAAAGAAACCGCCAATTCTACGCGGGAGAAAACCCGAAAAGAACCGAAGAAACATATATATATATATATATGTATATATATATTGAGGGAAGGGGGAGGGGCAATCGCCATGTAAAGCTCGAATAAAATTAAAAGCTTAATTCTTTCTCTAATTGTAATGCTATTTTTATTATTTTTAGAAAAAAAATATGTCTAAATATGTTTAATAGACCCAGAGTCACCTTGAGGTGAGATGGGAGTCAAACAAGTTAAATAAATATAAATAAATAAATAAATACTGATGAGCCTCACAAACTAATATAGTAACTATTATTTACAAAAAGCATAACAAAAAATTAAAATATGAACTAAAATTATTTATATTACTGTTTATATCTGCTAGAGTAGTATTTCTCAAGCTTGGTATCTTTAAGATGTGTGAGTGAAATTCAAACTAAAGTTCACACATCTTAAAATTGGCAAGTTTACAAAACACTGTTCTACTCCATCGTATAGGCTGACTTGCATATTCCTAATATATCCACTTTGGCCACTTAAAGGACATTCTGTTTTCCTTGAAGATTTTTTTTCTTTGTAATCATACTTATTTCACAATAGATGCAAGACTTTTATTTCTTAGATGTGTAGATAATTGTAATAAAAACATGACAGAAGTGCAAAATGCTTCCGCACCACTGCGCAACATGAAGCTACCAGATGTACTGGATACCATCTCCCATAACCCTGAGCCAGCACAAACAACAGATCAGAATACAATTGTACCTGAATCACTGCATCCACTAATATCTTGAATCAATATTTTTTATTCATTCAGAGGATTGTGCACTGAATTTCTTCAATAATTGGGAAAACAAAGGAGATACTTTTTAAATGATTCATTACATTTATACTTGGCCTTTTTCCCAAGAGCTAAAGGGGATCTACATATTACTTTTCATTCCATTTTTCGCCTCCTAACAGTTTCAACAACCTATGAGCTAGTAAGTGTCCCAAAGTCATCTGGGGTGGGGGGGGGGTTATTCCATGTGCAAGATTGGACGTAAAATTGGCTCTCCTCTAACCCAGGAGGAATTTTTAATTAAAACAAACCAACTAAAAGATTCTTAAGAAGTCATGGATGACCTGCCAAAATAGTTACCTTTCCATACCATGCTTACAGGGTTTTTAAGACATTGTAAGAAAAGCTGATTTGCAAACAATATTTAATCAGAGGTTAAAACGGTGTTCTTCATATACCAAAGAGTACTATGAATGTTAAATAATAGATATTAAGTAAATATCAAGCTGACTTTTGTAAAATAAAAAATAAAAAAATGCATCTCTTCATCATGTTGTGGTTAATTTGTCTCATTTGCAGACATTCTTTCCCTCCTTGCATTCCAGTTGGAATTTGCTCCAATCTGAGAAAGTCATGCAGTACTGTGTAATTTGTTCTGTCAGGCCAAAGAAACTAATTGTCTTCCTATTACATTGAGTAAAATTGATAATGGGAAAAGACACTTCCAGGAAGCAGTAAAAACATTTGTTCTCCACCACTTAAGCAGAATCATTTCAGTTACATAGGCTTTCATGCAAGAACTCCCAATAGAGTTGTACTTGATTCAGAGATGGGTTTTTAACTCCCATACCCAGCAAACACTGATGTTGTTAACATGAATTGCAAACTGCGAAACTGCTTTTTTTAATCTCCATGCAAAACTCTTAAAATTGATTCAAGTTTTGATTGTGGAAAAAAAAGTGTTTGTAAAAAGAAATGGTTCTTTTAAAAGGCATCTAATAAGATTGTAGTAGTACGTATCTCATTTAAGTCCAAAGTTCAAAAATTTTGTCACTACATGGGCTTTAAAAAAACATAGGACTTTGCTTCTATGGGCATCCCCCATTATTACTCTCAACTGATTCAACTGCCCCCAGCAAAAGAAATGAATTGGAAAATATATTCTGTATGTGTGGAAATTCCAAGAGTCCATTGGAATTCCTGCCCTGTAAAAGTCCCCTAGACTGAAAGAATCAGATTCTAAATATTGGTAGAAATATTAAGAAATAAAGGAAGCAAAACTGTAACAAGCCTTCCTATGATTTTTTTAGGGTTTTTATACTGTACATGTCTTTCCATCTGTTTGTCTCTCTTATATGTGCACTAGGATGGAAACTCCCAGAGGTACCAATGGGTATTTCCTCCAAAGGCAGAAAGCAGCTTTGCAGGCCCATCACGAAGACATTTCCTGAATTTATTTATCTTGTTAGGACAATGCTGTTTAACTTCCCAGATTACCAAAGCTGCCAAAGAAACTTTTTTCATCAAGGAAGTGATGCTAATGTTATTCCCCATTATTAAGTTTCCAGAGAAGATACATAGCTAGGATCTGACTTGTGAAATGGGTATGCTTACTGTCACTTTGGGGATTTCATCAGGAATGATCTGTATGTACAGGTTGCCAGAAGGGGAGGGGGAAAAATGTTTCCATGTTATAATCTGGCACCATTGAAAAAGCAGTCAATGAATAGGCTGGGTCTTCTCCAAACATTTGACCTGAGATTTTGCTTGCTCTCAGACCTCAAGGCCACATTTTAGCAGCAACAGAAACAGTTCCATGAACATAGCTCATTAGTAGGACACTGCAATGTTATATGAGAATGACCTTCTGAGACAGAGGGAAGAGCTGCAGCCAGGCAATGATCAGATAAGAGAAAGCTTAACTGGCAACAGGAATGTGGATGTGGCAAATATCTCCACAAGGGACCCTCCCTAGTTTCTTGGGCTGTAATGGTGACAGAGAAGAGAAGTACTTCAGCCTTGCAAGATTCTGTTACGGTGATCTTACAATGAAATAGATTTAAGATTCATGTGCTACTTGTCTAGGTTGCCTCGAAAGGCTAACACACACCTTTTGAATGTGGAGCCTTGAGTTCAATTGCTGTCATCATGAGCTGAAAGGATGAGAAGCAGGTAATGGAAAAAAAACTGTGGCTCACACCCCCAGAAAGCAGTCCTATAAAGTAGGGCTATATGGACAGACAAAGAATTTGTTGCAGAAAAGCTATAGTAACAGCTGTTGTGTGGTGTATGTACAAAGTGCAGATGGCAGGTGATATGAGCATAGCTATCTTATTCCTAATGAGACCATTTATCCATTTCCCTCAACATTACTATTACTAATTGACTACAGTTCTACAGGATGCCCAGATGGAATTCATTCCAAGGACTGAATCTGGGTTGTGTGACCTTTTCAACTGAACAGTCACACTTTAAAAAGATGCCACCTCAATTGTGCTCCTTATATTTAATATTTAATGTTACTTAAAAATTATAGTTTGACAATTTTTAGAGGCGCTTGGGGAGACTCTAAGTTGGCTTGTATAATACATCTTGTATCACTAAATTATGGCCTTTCAAAAGTTTGAGCATTGGAGGGTCTGACATAAATCCAGGAAGCCTTCCTGCTATCTTTATCTAATCCACAGAATAGTATCATCTTCCCTTGCTCATCAGTTTCAACCGTTGGCCTTTCTGTCTAAAATTAAGGATAGGGTTCAAACATATATGTAGTCAACGTCACTTGTAGTCTGAGTGCCTTGATAATGCACTACCAGTTCACAGTCTACTACTCCAGATATAAGATAGGCTGGCTGATTGGGTTTGCACGTTACCCTGAGTGATACAAAATAAAGGAGGGATATGAATCTAATAAATAAAGTTGTTGTGCTATAGAACAACTGCTATGGCAGTGTTTCTCATTCTTAGCAACTTTAAGATATCAAAAGACTGTAGGGCCTTAGATACAGAAGTGCTCCATGTGTGGATGTCTGCCCCATTCATTGGAAGGATTACTCTGCAACATTAAGCATGTCTATAGGCATTCCTTGACTGGTGACCACAATAGAGCCTGCTCATTATGGTCATACGTTCACCCACAATAACCAATCCAATTTTATGACTTCCTTTAACACCATGGCCACTAAATGAACCAAAGGTTCATTATCAGCCAATTTTGCTGAAAACCAGAAGTAAATGCCGGTTTCAGCAAAACTCATAAAATGTGGTCATGTGAATGCAGGAACACTACAAATGGCTGTGAATGGCCAGTGGCCGAGCACCAGTCATGGAATCACATAGCTGGAAGGGGCATCGGAACTTCAGAGTTCCATCCGTCATAACTCTGAACAGTCACTGAGCAACTAGTCATAAGTCGAGGAGCACTATATTCAGAAATACATTTGTTTCTATTTAGCAATTATTTGGATACAGACTTGAATAACCTTAGTCGAACAAAATGTTATTATTTAGTTTTTATTTTAGAATTTTACTCTAAATTAATAACTTATTATAATTCTAGCATGGAATAACTGGCTACATACATTTTTTTCAAAAGAAAATATCAAGACTATGATACCTGAAGTACATACCTTAGAAATTGTAATGAATGAAAAGGAGGAAAGAGCACTCTTCAAGGAACAAAGATGGACATCACAACAGAATTATAAATGAAAGACAAGTATCTGGACCTCAGTACAATTGATGAATTACAAAGGACAAATATGTCAGCATTCCAATTAACCAACTCCAAACCAATAAGCTCCGAGACAAGCAGTTCCTCAAAGTTTCATTTTATTAGAGTTGTCATATTGGTACATCTGGGAAAACCTGAATCTGAGAGTTCCTGGTTTTACCCTTCCCAAAAGAGAATTCAAAGATCCATTCCCTGCACCCATCAGTCCATCACATGGTCCAATCAAATCTTCATCCCCTCCAGGTGTAGGGCACAGTGACCTTGACTCTCTGAGAAAGAATGTTGTTATGTCTATCTTTCTACCCCTTCTATGAAATCCCCCCTCCCAAATTCCCAGGCACCAAATGTGGCAGCCTCAAAGCTTCCAAGTAAAATATGGCTTCCAAGGCTGACAAAATATACAATAAAAATTCTCCTTTGGAAACACTCCAAGAAGAGTTACAGTATTTTAAATCTTTTAAATTGCATTGGAAAACAACCATAGCACATTTAGTGCAATGTGGTAAATAAGGAAGAAGATTTGAAAGAATATTTTTTTAAATGATGCATTATGACAATAACTCTTTGACAGGAAGAACTTTATTTGTCATGTATTTCTGGGTGCATTTTCAAGCAAATATGGAACTGGATAAGGAACATAGATAAGGAACCAATCAAAAATATCATTGCTGTAAATTTTCCATGGACATATATGAGGCGGGTCCCATACAGTATATAAATATACCTGGTGGCCATGAGTCACAATTTTAAATTCATCAACATATTTGAAAGCAGCTAGTTTCCTTCTGTAACATTGTGGGGAATTGGGTTGTTCTCATAGATCATGGAAGATCCAAATCTTACAATATTATTGCTCGTGGGATGCTATTTTCTGCTAGGAAAAGCCTGAAACACATGCTAGAAATTATGAGGTTGGGCAGATCCTATATGGAGAGAGAGAGAGAGGTCATTTCCCACCTGTATACCTGTTTTACCTCCTAGCCCACATCCATGCAATTGTTTTATGTATGAAGAAGACAAATTGTTCTTACTGCTTATCTCTCTTCTTTTTAAAACACAAAAGAGGGCTGACTTGTGAAATACAATAACTTTAAGAGACAATGGTAGCATGCCACTTAAATATATAAAATGACTGAAGAGGACAGAGTAATAGAAAACTATAAAAAAGAGTGGTTGCAATTTAACTCTGCCCACAACCTGGAGTTTAATCCTGATGTTGACTTGGCCTTTGAAGGTCAGTAAAATGAGGACCCAGATTGTTGGAAACAATATGCTGTCGTTTGTAAATCCCTCAGAGAATGCTGTAAAGCACTATGGAGCAGTATATAAATCTAAGTGTTCTTGCTCTTGCTATTTACATTACACCCAAAGAAAGGTGATTATGGTAGTCCTTAAACTGCCATCTGTATGTAATCTCTTTATTTTGTGCTATCACAGAGGTCAAAAATAATCTGATTCATTGAGCAAGTACTGGTTATTATGAATGCTAAACCAAACTCCATAGTCAATTAATGTATGGATAACATGGATGGTTTCAAAGAAAATGTTTATTAAATGAGGCTTCTCATTTTATGGGGATGAAAGAAAACTAACTTTTTAAAGTTTTCAACAAATATTTAGAATTAATTTTGGAACTTTTCAACTTTTCAACCTGACAATATTTTGAGGAAACCCTGGACATCGTGGAGCTACAGTTCTCATTTCTATGCCTTTACAGGATCGTTCAGAAGAAAAATTCATCCTTCTTACGAGTCAGAATCTGCATCTGAATGGCCATTCTTATGAGGAGATCAGAAGATGTAAATGATCCCAGGAAATTTGGGAAACCTTCCAATTGTAGTCCATTTAGAAATGTTGGCTCCTGATCACTGCATAAGCCTAGAGGCTTTCCAGGTTTTATTGCATTCTAATGATTACTTGGAAATTGTCCCTAAAAACAGTGGATAAGCAAGAATATTATTAGTTAATAACTTGGCAAGCAGTTAATATTTTCTGGAGATGGACATTTGCAAGGAACCAATAATGTATATTGCAAATGTCTCCCAGTGTCCTTTATTGTCATTTTCAATGACAATTTGTATAAATTCACTTTATGAATGGTAAGAACCATAAGTAGAATTAAATTTTTGAGATTCAATATAGAAGGGACTGCACTTTAAATACCTACTCTCTGATCCCATAAATGTATAAATTATGCAACTAATATTTCTGTTTCAATGCTGAAATTATATTTTTAGTTTTATTTCCTATTACAATAGGATTTTTCTTCCACATCTTACATATTCTTCCAAATATTTATTTTTACTTCATTTAGAACCCAGGTTCGAACACTCCTTTAGAGCATGTGATAGCTTTTTGTATATTCTTAATACAGTTATTCTTTTCCTAAAGTAAAATTTTATGAGTCATCCAAATCAGTTTCAAGCAGATATATAAGTCAACTGATCACAGTCTCCCTATTGTTATGAAATGTGTTGAATTTATAAGAATTACTTCTAATGGTAAAGCCATGCATACTGGTTAGCTGGTGCCAATTTTACACAAATACTGTATTTGTCATCTAGAGTATCTTTTGTGCAAAACTAGCTTAGCAATTCAATATCAATATTACTTTGTAAACTACAAATTACTTCAGAAGAAGGATGCCACTGACTTTTAGCAAAGAGTTTTGAAAATACATGAGAAAAAGTTCAAAGAGTCTAACAGCCTAACCTTTAAGCATCAGAAGCAGAGGCGTGGTTCAGACTCTTTTCCTGGGAACAAAAGGCAGTGGAGCAGGTTTGAGATTCATCTTGATTCAAGTACAATATCTGGTATGATTCCATTGTGGGCATAAGACTGCTTTAGTCTTGAGCAGGGGTTCTCAACCTTGGCAACTTTAAGATACGTGGCAAGTTGGAGAATTCCAGGAAGTGAAGTCCGCGCATTTTAAAGTTGCTAAGGTTGAAAAACACTGGTGTTGAGGGTGCTAGCTAGGAAAGCATGACAAAGAGAGATGCATAATCTGACACTCCAAGTCCATATGTGGCTCCCAAAACTCTAGGTGACAACCCCCAGAGTTCCTCTAAAAATTATTAGCAAACTATAGTTTATAATATAATAGAAGGGGAAATTATAATTATGAAATATTTAAATTGAAGGAAATATTTAAATTGAAGGAAATATTTAAATTGAAGGAAATATTGAAGTCCAAGCCCCTGCTAAGTGCAGGAATCCACATTAAAACATCACTATCAAAGGGCCTCAAATATTTGTTTGAACAAATTCAGTGAAAGAGAATCCCACAGCCCTTTGGGTAATTAGTTCCATTGTCAAATTACTTAAGAATACAAGCTTTTCTTTTTCTTATGTTCAGTAAGAATTTGCTTTTCTGTATCCTAAAGAGGAGGGGGGGGAGGGAGGAGGAGGAGGAAGAAGAAGAAAAAGAAAGAAGAAAGAAAAAGGAAAAAGGAAAAAGGAGGAGGAAGAAGAGGAAGA
>JANHFL010001857.1:196275-215582 GCA_032468155.1 Oxyrhabdium leporinum
AGTACCTATCCTTATGCTTAGTAACCAGCATTTTCTCGCTGGCCTCAGCAGGTGCCTTGAACAAGACTCTACTACGGTCCTGTCACTCTTGAAACTTCACTGTCTGCCGTGTCCTGCTGAAGGCCCAACAGAGAAGCCCACTATCCTGGGGTGGGGGGTGGGGTGTTTCATGAGTTGGAATGAATGAACTAGTTCTGCAGAGGGACACAAAACAGTTGCATTAAATATTTTAGAGAAGTAAAAAGAATGGTGGTATATTTTTGTGGCATGTTCTGAATTTTGTCCTGGAACTTAAGTAGAGATAGTGCCAAAATGTCTTAACATTGATGGAGCTACATCCATGTATTTGTCCAGGTATATTCCCGCTTGGATCAGCCTTTGACAGCTTTAAATGTTTTCAAACAAGGTTTAGAACGATTTCCTGGAGAAGTTTCCCTCCTTGGTGGCATGGCCAGGATTCATGAGGTATGCAAATCACGTTTTTCTCCTGCATCAAGTGGATAATTGATGAACATGCCCTCAGACAGTTTTTTGCTTTAAATTCCAGCACCTAGATGTGCAAATAAGTTAATGCTAAGGAGGCAGAATGGGGGAACAACTTTAAGACTAGGCTTGTGGCGTCTTTGTCCTAAAATGTAAGAATAGGAGAGCTGACTTATTCTCTAGCTTTAGCAATTCCTTCTCTAGTATTTCTAAAACTGTTGCAATAGCTCTAGGTTTAAAATCTAAATATCAAGGACTGAAATTTGGTATATTTTAGTTTATCACTGAGTTACATCTCTTCTAGCTTCCACTGAAATAGCTGCTGAAGTAGTTCAGTTTCAGAGCAGCATCCATGCTTGGAGAAAGGAGTCATTACTAGGTCTTTTTTCTAGTATTCATTGTTTCAAACAATAAAAGCATGTAGAACTTAACAAACTACTTGATTTTTTTTGCAGCTTGCTAATGATTTCATGGGCATTGGGAGACTGGAGGGCCACATGTACATTAGTAAGAATTATTGCACAGTACAATTATTTCAGAGATTACAAAATGGTTAAAAGAATCCTTGTGTGTGGGACATGAGATGTTGGATTGGCACCAGGGGGATTGGCCTTCTAGTCTCTCCTCATCCATTGAAACTCCCTGGGTGACTTTCTCTCTTAGCCCAAACTACTTCATAGGGCTATGGTTTTGGGGCAAAATAGGAGGAGGAAGTATTGTAAGAAGGCAAGATTTAAATATAACAAATAAGTACATACAATTTATTTTCAGAGAAGCCTTGTTCTTTCAAAGGTTGTTGAAATGAAGAGTTATGCAGCTAGAGTTATAATGGAAATTTAGAAAGCCTTGAATGTTTTTCAGTTAAAGTTTTTTAATCCAGAAAAGTTTGCTTTCCCACATATATATATAAATGTCAATATTTTCTCCTTGTTAGAACTCCCAGACTTTGGGACTGGGAAGCACTTTGATTTTTCAGAGAATATTATGAATGTGCTTATAAAGTGAATGCACAAATGGGTGCCAAATGGCACAATCAGTCACAACATGTCTGTTTTCTAATAGACTAAAAGAAATGTAATTTCTCAAGAATTCTAATACAGTTGTAGTCTAAGATACAAAATCATGATAAAAAGCAAACTGGTAATGCTGACAGATGCATGCATTCAGATACAGTACACTTTTGTGTGACTGGAAATCTAATCATGCTATACTAATGTCCTCTTTCCTAAGCTAAGTGAGTCTAGGATTGTATCTTTAGAGATTAGAGGCCTGCTATGTGTTCTACTGTAAGAAATAATTTTTAAAAAAACTTTTGGTAACAACTGACAGAGAAAATTATATAAACAAGCAGAAAAGGGTGTTTCTTTGCTGAAGAAAAGTGATCTTGCTATGTAGTACTGTTTTACTGTTTTACAGTCCATAAACAGAAGTAGGAAATAACTAAAAACATATGGCTGCTTACTTTGAGTAAGCTAGAAAAAATGGTGAAGATATAAAATAAAAAAAATATAATTATATGTGATTAACATATACATGCACATCTTTTCAAGTATGTTTTTTTCTTGTTCAGTAAAATTAGAAGAGATGTATTTTTATTCAACCTAATTATTTTTGAAGGATGTTTTTAGAACCAGAGATGTTAAATTCCAAAGATAATTTCTAGTTGTCTTTCTCAGTTACACTGTAATTCATTCAGTACAGCTCTAAAATTTCACCCAGATGTGCTTGATGCAGCAGATATTTGAGAATTATAATAAAAGCTGCAAAGTTGTATATTCCAACATTTCTGTACAATGCTGTTTGATGAGGAGTATTGGTAGGCAAAATGTTATATTCAGACTAAATAGAACAAGGAACATAAAACTTAACCCATTATTGGAAAACTGCTCTGAAAATATTGTAATCATAATCAAAGAATTACAAAATGACAATATGATATGAGAAGCATGTATAAGATAATATGCAAGCCTGTAGTACTACAGAGGTAATACAGCTACTGATAAAATTTGAGTTTCATTCTATCTTTTTTTATTAATCATGTATAATTTAAAATACTTTTATCTTTTCATCTGTTTATAGGAAATGAACAACATTTCTACGGCTGCAGAATGCTATAAAGATGTCTTAAAACAAGATAATACCCATGTGGAAGCCATTGCATGCATTGCAAGTAATCATTTTTACTCTGACCAGCCAGAGATAGCTTTACGTTTTTATAGGTAAGAAGATAGTAAATATATATTGTTTTTGAAATAGTAAAATAGAGTAAAAATAAAAAACAAAATGAGTGGGTATATGAAAAATATGGTAAATTGTACACTAACTCAGTGGGTTGTCTGTCAAACTTAAGAATTATAGCCCTGATAGGAACCTAGAAAGAAACTACAGCTTAATTTTTGTACTAAGACATCCATAATAGGTGTTTGTAGAAATATCAAATTCACAGAAAAATAGTTTGTTGCGAAAACGACTGCCTGCAAAGGCTCCTGGATTGGGGCTGAAAGGCGAAAGTGGAAGCAGTATAGACCAGGTTGCCTTGATAGACCAGTCTCACCGGGGAAAAAACACTGTAGAAATACTTAAAATACAGAAGGGAATCTTGAGTTGCTTCTGCATATCTACTAGTTCTGTTCCACAGTCTCAAGGGAGCCTAAAACAGATTCAAGGTCTCCATCATTTCCACCAGTGTTGATAACCCTGGGAACACATGAACTGATTTGTGGTCTGTCCTCAACTGATTAATCAGACAAAATAAAAATGGTATTCAAACATTCACCCATCCACCTATATTTTTACTTAGTGCTCATTTGCCAAGAGATTTTTACCGTCAAATTTGTTGCAAGGACTACCAAGCTGTTAATAGACTATTTTCTTGCATTTGAAATACTAATGTGTTAAAAAAAAACCTAACATGGGAAAGAGGGAAAGACAGACACACACACATACATACACACACACACACACACATACACGTAATATAATTTTATTACAATGCTTCACGTATTTCTGATATCTCCAGAGAATGTGGCAAACATATTTTCTGTTATTTTTTTCAAAATTATATATATATTTTCTTGTCCAGAATATATATTTGCTGTCTAAATAATATATTTTATTTACATCTAGATGGAAAGCTTCTCTGTGTTCATTTCTCAGTTACAGAAGTTAGTTACTTGTACTAATGTCCCTGACTTTACAGAACAAGAATCAGTCAGGCTAGCTTGACTGCACAGCCTGATAATTAAAAAGAAAAGTATTTTATTATATCTGTCAAATAGTCAAAGGCTATGAAAACTTAAGGACATAATAATGGTTAGCCTTTAAGGTACTACACAGTGTTTTGAACAGCAATTTCCTTTATAGTAGGAGTGCTTTTTTAGTGGGCTAAATTTGATAGTTCTAGTCCAGGGGTCCCCAACCCCTGGGCTGTGGCCCACTACTGGGCTTTGACTTGAGCCTTTTGGAACTGGCTATGAAGGGGATGGGTGGCAGGCACATGCAGGTGCCCACCACTTGCGCAAACAGAATACACGTGCACTCACCCACCACTTGCACGGAACCATCCCCTCTCCCCACCACTCCCACCGGTCTGCAAAGCCAGAAAGGTTGGGGAACTCTGTTCTACACTACAAGGCTCAATTCTCGGGGGGGAGGAGAGAAAATGCTGATCATATTGAAAATGAGGGTATAAGAACTATTGCACCCTGGTTTCTTCTTATGTTCAGTAAGAAATACAGAGATCATGTACCCTGAAATGTTTTTTCCCTAGTCCAGGGAACTTTTTACACTTGTAAAAAGACGCACTATACATATTCTTACTATGGATTGTAATTTGTGATATTAAATGAAATGAGGGAAAACTGCCATGCCATGAAATATATGATATAGAACTCCCTTTTTAGGTTACCTAAAGGTGGCAGCCTTCTTGAGCTAGGATGCTAAGACTGGTCAGATCTTGGGAGTATTTTATTGAAAGACTACAAGGAATGCTAGATTGTAGATGTCTGCTTTGTAAGACAGACGTCTAGGTAATGAATGCCATATATATGAAGTAACAGCTATAGTAACAGAATCTTGCAAATCTGAATGCACTTACCCCCTCCCTCACTTTATATTAGTGTGAATTAAAGAGTGGCCTGACGCATGTACTCAAACTAGTTTCTTGGAATGGGCTCAAGCCATGCTTGCTTATCGTTGCCTTGGTAGCAGTTCTTCCTCCTATGTTTCAAGGCCATTCTTTATTCCCACTACAGTAGGCTGGACTGGAAAATCAAGGCTATCCTTGAATAGGCAGGACTGTACTGTTCCCAAGAAAACTTCATGGATGTCTCAATGAAGTCAGCAGGAATCAAGCTACTGAATGAGGAGAACAGACGTGTGTGTGTGTGTGTGTGTGTGTATACAGAATTAGCATAAGCACAAGAAACTTTCAAGAAGCATGCTCCAAAAATACAAATTGACTTATTTACTTTTTATGTTGAACTAGGCGGCTCCTGCAGATGGGCATTTATAACAGCCAACTCTTTAACAATCTAGGCCTCTGCTGTTTCTATGCCCAGCAATATGACATGATTCTCAGTTCATTTGAACGTGCACTATCTCTAGCAGAAAGCGAGGAGCAAGCTGCAGATGTGTGGTACAACTTGGGACATGTAGCTGTGGTAAGAGTTAATGCTTGTTAAGAATACTTTGATGAAATATTTATGCAAAAATGATTAGATTATAGCCCACAAAGTGTTAGTGGCCTATAACCTACTTATCAACTATCAGAAAGATGCAAAAAGAAATGTTTTTGCATGCTGTATATCACAATACATTTATTTCCTCTTGAAGAAGATAGAAACAGTCTCAATGGAGTTTTCTTATACAGTATGTTGCTGTAATTAAGATTGATGTAACCTGCCTGAAGATTTTCCACACAAAACTTTCAAACATGTACATTTCAAGGGTAAGACTTCTCATGGAGAAGCAGCCTTTGAGAGGAAGTCTTGATTCAGTTAAATCTGAGATAAAGTGACTTTTGAAAACTTCCTTGTAAAAATATATCATTTCTGTGTATTGATAATTGAAATGAAAAATTGAAAAATGAAAGTAGGCTAACGTGAGGATTTTAATACTGATCTACTAAAATTCTCATTATAGTTTGCTGAATTCACTTTACTAATTAAAAAATTAGTAAAGATTTAAAGATATTTCTCACAGGAATTAGAATAGGATATTTCTCTGCATGACTAGTTCTAGTGGTCTAATTTCCCAAGTTAAATGCATGCTCACATCCTATAGCTATAAATGAATTCTGGCAGAAAGTGGTTTCATTTGGTAATTTTGTCAAATATCTTCCATTTAAATGGAAATAATGAATAATATTGCCTCCTTTCTTATTCTTTCAAGAAATTTAATACAAATTCTACAGTAAAATTCCGGATAGTACAATACTGTTTTCTACAATGATAAAATTAGGAATCATTTGTTTTGTAAAATAGGCAGCAGTATAAATTTGAAAAATAAATAAAAATGGAAGAATTTAATTCCATTCCCACTTTTTTTTTTACAGAAAAGATTTGAATGGAAGCCCTAACTAACTGTTGCTTTAAAAACCCCACGTGGTCACAAATCTTGCCAAAATTACACTCCCATTGTATGAAACATCTTTACACTCTCTTTTGATATTCCCAATTCAATCCTTTCAGGACTAAGAGGAAGCAAGAGTGACACATACAATCTTATCTCCTTTCCAGATTTATAATATCTGAATAGGGAAAAATTACCTGGTATATAGAAACTATGGACATATTTTGTGTTTTGACTTCTCAGGGAATAGGTGATAGAAACTTGGCTCATCAGTGTTTCAAATTGACTTTGGCTAACAACAATGACCATGCAGAATCCTATAATAACTTGGCTGTGTTGGAAATGCAAAAAGGTCATATTGAGCAGGTTAGTATCAAATTTAAAGGAAGGTGGGTCTTTAATTTCTATAGCTAATGTATTTTAGGAATAATGTTATTTGAGATGAATGAGAACCATGGTAATGAAGTCTCATAGGCTGCATCAATGGTAGGAAAAGTAACTGTGCAAATGCCTTTAACTAATCCACAGTGAGGTAGGAGAAGGTTTGTTTAAACTTGATATGTACAAAACGTAGTGTTGCAGCAGCAAAACATTCCACAGAGTTACAAAATGTTCCAGTTCTGCCTATAGGCTGTACCAATACAGCCGTAATGGGTGTTTTCAGCTCTTTATCCTCTGAATCAGAAATATTTTCTGATTCTGTGATTGGTCTGGCATAGAACTGTTTTGTCTGAAACATCACAAATGTTTTGCAATTTGGAAGATTAAATTCTGGAAAACCAAAATGGCCAACTCAACATAATATGGAAGAGAAAGAAATTTAAACTATCTTTATTGAGTCAATTATATTACAAACACTGTAACTTGGTAAAAAGTATGGTAGCTGTAAAGTCCCACTGAATCAGTCCTCCAAGAAAAAGAATTGCATATAGAGTGCATTGTAAAGTAAACCCACTGGCAGAGTCCTGGAGGTCATGAAACTTGGGCCATGCCCAAGCCAAAACCACTGTTGAAAAATGAAATCTCTGTAATTGTTTTTCATATATGAATTTCTCTGAGTACTTTTAACCAGTATAGAGTTTAAGATTTGCTCTTTGGATAACCATGAACAAATTAATTGCAGTGCTCCTCAACTTGGCATGTTTAAAATGTGTGGATATAAATTCCCAACTAGCATGCTTTAGTTTAGCAGATGAACCATAGCATAAATTACGTTTCAAAAACATACTTTAATTAAAGCTGTATTCATAATTATCAAAGTACTTTTAGGCCTACTGCTTCAGTATTCCAGCAGTTATCATGGAAATTATAAAATATACATCTGCACAATCCTTTGCTGTAATAAATAAAGATTATATACAATGATGTCTAAGTAGCACTGTAGTATGTGTATATATGTATAGTATCTTTTCTTTTAAATACTTTCCTTCAGTTTGTTTCCAATTTCTTTTGCAGTAAGGTTTGTAGGCTGCCATTTACAATTTAGTTTAATGAGTATTTTTCCCACCCATCCCATACCTACTCATTTGCTCTGCAGCTGAGTAGACATGTACATTTCTGGTATTGAATATTGCATATCCAAATTTGCACGCAGTTCAAATCTTCATATAATTCATAACCATGAAGTTGGACTAGGTGCACAGACCATCTTTCAATTTGGAGATTAGAGGACATTTCCACCGTTTTAGCCAAACCACTGGTTGTATTCAGTAATTTTATACAGAGTAGTTAGTGTTGAGGTAATTGGTAACAAACTGTATCTTCCAGAATAAAATATTTAATTTCAGTCATAGCACTAAAACAGAACTAGACAAATGGTTATCTGAAAGCAATATATAGCATGGAGGCGGGACCCTTGGTACATATAGTGCCCCAGGCTCGGGAACTCAGCCAGGTCTTTAAAGTTTTACAGAAGGCTAACAAAGTTGGGGCCATTCTAATCTCCAAAGAGAAGGTGTTCCACAGAAGGGCTGCCTCAGAAAAAAACTTGTCTTCTAGTTCCCTTCAGCCAACATTCTTTGGCTGACGGAATCTGCAGCATGCCCATCCTGTTTGATCTAATTGGATAGGTAGAGACTCTTGGAAAAAGGGTTCCCTCAGGTACCCTGGCCCCCAGCCATGTAGGGCTTTATAGGTAATCACCAGCACCTTGAATTGCATAAAGCACTTGTCACAAGAATAGAGCTGTGGACTAGACACTCAGAATGGCTTTGTAATAGGTACAGTTCTGTTTGCACCTTTCCCAGTACAGAATTTTGCTAAAAACAATTCCTTGGTTTCAGAATATGTTCTACTGCTTAAGTGTGAATATATATAATTTTGCATAATTGTATGTTGTTAACTATTTGTAAACTTCCTAGAATCCCCTAGGAAGAGTCAAGTGATATGCACATTTAAATAATAATACCACGACCATGACCACAGACTTAACAATTGTCAATAAGAAAGACAAAGAAATACCACTTGCCTGCAAGTAAGAACTGATGGGGCCACAAAATAGACAAAGTAATAGAAAATGAAAAAGCCTGTGCCTGGGACTTTAGAATTCAAACAGACAAGCATCTGCCATACAGCTCCCCATATTTAACAAGTGTTGATAAGAAAGACAAAACAAAAATCTGTATAGTATACATTGCAATATTTGAAGACAGCAGAATAGAAGAACTTGACGAAATCACAAAATATAAAGATATAGCATCAATAATGAGAGGTGCCTTGGGTGCAATCCCCAAACATCTGGAACATTGGAATTGACAAAATCACCATCAGTCAATTGCAAAAGGCAGCTTTATTTGGAACACCTTACATCACGTGAGGATATCTTCTGATGTTATTAAAACAAAACATCTGCCTATGCCAAGATTTTGGGAAGATGGATAGGCAGACAAAAATGCAAATCCAGTCTAAATATCTGGCTGACTCTGCAGTTAATAATGCATTACATAATGTGCAGGAGATATTAAAAGTTAATTAAAATATGTTTCTGCTTGAAGAAGTGATCTTGGCTTAGATAACAAGCCTGAGTTTGACTTGCAGAGGGGGCCATATTCACAAGGGTACCTTGTCTTCTCTATGTAAAACAAAAGAGTGAGGGGAGGACAGAAAGTTCAATTCAATTAAATCAATAGAAACAGATAATTTGAGTGCTGCTCATGTATTTAAATTATTCTATCTGACTTGGTCTAAGAAAAGTTATTACATTAGAATAACATGGGACAAACCAAGATGGAAAGGGGGTGTAGAGTACCTTGACCTGTACAAATGCGCACACTGTTTCTGTGTTTTAGGCAAGAGTGTTTCTGCAGACGGCTTCATCAATAGCACCTCATATGTATGAGCCACATTTCAATTTTGCTGTCTTGTCTGAAAAGGTAATGTCATCATCCTTTTTTTCATATGTATGTTTATTAGTTTGTATATCTTAAGTGTTTTTGTCCCAAAATTTGCCTGAAAAGAAGTCTGTAGATCAGTTTACAAATGAAAGACAAATGTGATGTACCTAGAATATTTGACAAAAAGGAAAATAGTTTGGAAAGGAGAAGGCAATAAAATCATGAATTAAACTTCCACTGCAGAAGTCTTCTATAATTTGCCCATCTGAAATATTTGTTCCAGTCTCATTCTAGCAATCCATGCACCTGTACTGTGATCAAAGACAGCCCATGCAGAGTGCCTTAGAGTTCAAAATGAATAGGACATGAACTTTTTGAAGCTAAATTAGGGTTGTGCCTTTTACTATATATGTTAGAATATAAATATTTTTGTAAGGCTGTTAGTAGCATTTTTATGTCATTTGGTCTATTTGCTTTTCTGCAGGTTGGAGATCTCCAAAGAAGCTATATAGAAGCTCAGAAGTCCAAAGAAATTTTTCCAGAGCATGTCGACTCTCAGCAACTTATTAATCAGTTAAAACAGCACTTTGCCAGACTTTGATGTACCTCCCACCCAAAAAAATATTTTTCTTCAAAACTGCAGGTTTATGCAAAATTACAAAGAATTCTCAGAATATTTTTACATTTATATACTAAGAATTTTATTTAAACTGGGTGCAACCTGAAGATTGTTACTCTCTCAGATGGTTAAAAGCTGCTTTAGTGGAATCTTATCTTTTTTTAAAAAGAATTCCTGACTAGTAGCAGCATTCATTTTAGGTATGTTAAGTGAAGCAAGTAAATTTTAGTTTACCTCATAATGAGTAATGGGAATATTTCCATACAGGAAACTGCTTAAAAATGTACCCTTGTTGTTTCATTCCTTTTTCAAGGAAGCATTTATTTATTTATTTATTGCTTAATTGTAGTAGTTTTATCTTGTTACAGCAAGCGTAAATGAAAAATTGTTTAACTTTTTGTTGCACCAGAGCTGGTTTAAACTGTAACTTATTTAGGAAGATCACAGGTTATTATGTGCAAAGCACAAGTGTTGGTGTTGATGAACTAAGGAATGTATATGTATCCCTGTATTGTTAATACTCAAAATCTGGTATGTGCTGTCTCCAGGTGTCGATTCATGGCACTCTTTGCTCATGATTTTGGGGTCAATGAATGCTGTATACCAGAAGGAGCTATTGGTATTTGCAAACAAGAGCTTGTTTCTTTCACTGTCTAAGTGGGCATTAATGAGGCAACAGAAAGAGAGCTACAGTTGGATCTGTAACTTCAAAGCAATGAAACTTAAGAGTGTATGCAAATCTGAATATCTGACCCCAATAGGATAGGTCGCCTTGAGAAGGAAAGACAAAAGTAATGGCTATGAAATATTTGCCCTCAGTTTTCCTTCATTTCTGAATCCAACTGGAATTCTTAACATTTGCAGTGAGAGTTTTGAGAAATGTATAGATCTGCAGTGAATGAACTTCCATCTCATATCATGGATATTTTTGACAACTGATGCATATTTTGGTATTTTTCCTAAAATTATTTTCAGTGAAGTCTCATTTGTTTGAACTCTAAGAGCATTTGATCCTTAACATGTAGATAAAATGTGTGGTTTAACTTTAGTTTACATTATGTCCCCATGTCTTTTTATTGTTAAAAATTATAAATGCCATTTATCTTTGCATCATATGTACACCTATAAAATGTTATTAAAATTTATTAAAATAAAACAGCCTCTTTCTTCTATATAAGCATCTCAGACTAAGAAACTATTATATAATCCTACCACTTATAGAATATTTGCCTGAAGTTAAAAAAAACTGTTACTTTTCAATTTAAAAATACAGGTTTAAAAAAAGCAACAGAAGATAAGCAACTGCAATTTCTCTTGTAGATTATTATGCAACTAATATTAGCAGTTTTCCAAAAGCAAACTTCATCTCTTTGAAAGGAGACATTCCTACCACTCCGTTTCCATCTAGTTCCTTACTCATTCTCCTGCTTCATTTGCTAAAGCAAACAAAACTTTAATACTTCTGGCTCAAATCAAATGATGAAAAGAAATGGGATAAAAAATTAACAGGTTTTCCTAAATTTGCAGAGATTTACCTCGTTTCCATGAGGTTAATTTGCATGGAAATGGATCTTGCCTTCATTCATGTATTTTTATATAAGATCCATATATAGTCTTCTTCATCATTTTAGCCATTGTCTATCCATTGCAGGATGAAGGCCTCTTCCACATGTTTCCAGCCAGTATGGTTCTGAACTTTCTTTTGCCAATTGGGCCCGCAATACTTGCTAATGTTGTCAATCCATCTTGTTTATGTCTCTTTCGTGGATGCTTTTTATCAAGTGGGATCCATTCTATGGCTGCCTTGAGCCATCAGTTCTTCTTGCTACGTGACAGCCCATTTCCATTTCAATTCTTTTACTCTCTTGACGATAACCTATACTTTTGTTTGTTCTCTAATCCATGTGGTTTTCAAATGCAGGTTTTCAAATCCCATTAATAATGGAATTGTCAATAAATAATTCAATACTACAATTATTGGGTCCAATCTCTAACATTGTTCTATGACACTTCACTGTCAACTCATAAATAATTTTGTTAAACAATAAACTTATGAATGCACCAACAAGCTTAATTTTTCTACACTTTTAGAAACATACTGCTTGGTTCAAAGAAAGATTGTAATAGTTCAGTGACTTTTGATTTGGAAGTAAAGACTAAAATTCTTTGTTCCCCAAATGCAGAACGAAAAAGCAAAGGAATATCTATTTTAAAATGACTGATAAAAGATGTAGGATTTGAAGGGGGTGGTAATTGTTATTGTGGAATGAATCTGTAAGAAAACATTAGGCAAGTGGATCTATTCTTGGGTGATAAAAAGATAAACTATTTGAGCAGGAATTTCAAGATATAACCTTTAACATGCTTGCCACACTGCATGCAGAATTTGTTTAATGAGATACTTGGTCTTTTTACTCTGCAATCAGGGTTATTTGAATATTTGCAAAACAGCTACTTGAATATGTAATATATTAGTATGTTCTTGTTATAAGAGATTAACAAGAACATCAGATCAATAAACCAGGGTTTAGTCTTTAGTCTTTCTGTAGTTTGTGTAAGCATCAATGAGCAAGCAAGTCAGCTAGGCCTGAAATAATCCTCCTTTAGTTCATTTAGTATGACAAAGCATAATATGCTGTGATGTTTATCCCTATGAGAGATTTCTAATAGGGCAAGTTAACCACTTCGTATAGTGGCAGTCTTCCTGAAACATAGGAGCATGTGTATGACTTGTAACACTGGACCAGTGTTCTTTAGTCAGCATCCCTTATTGATAATATCTGATTGTCTTTGCCAGTGGGGAAAATGGTACTAAGTTACACTGCTGCAACTATAATAATCTACAGAAGTACGTCAGAAGAATTGTTTTGAAGCTGCCTATATTTCTACACTTCTACATGTAAGCAATTATTTACATTAGGTAACATTAAAAATGTAGAAAAATAATCTACAGAAGCCTATAGATCATTTCCTTACTAAATTCCATTTCCACTGAAGTCTGCAGGATAGACTGCAATGTCTGATATAATACTATTACTTTCAAAATAATTGATTTAATTGCTAGTTATAAAAGTAAAAATGCAGCTATAAATATAACTTTCAAATGCTGCCTTACATCAAAGAAGCCTGCAAATTCATCAAAGCAACAGAAAATCCAGTTAAAGATAGGACAATATTGGATGTTGCTGTTTTAAAACCATTGTAATCTGCCTTCATGCCTGCTTTGAGATAGAAAAGGATAGAAAAAGTCAACTTAGCTAGATTTATGATTTGAACTGAATCTATGAGATTGTAAAGAGTCCACTGACTCTTGATACCAACTGTTGAGCAGCAAAACAGTTATAGCTGCCTTATAGGATCCCTCTTAGCAGATGGTGCCCATGGATTATTGCTGAAATCACCATGATCATTAGCTATAATGCAATGCTGTAGATGTCTATTTTGTCATCGTACTGACAGAACGTTATTTGTACTGATTAACAACTTGGGGAAATCATCTGGAGGCTTGGGTTGAGATACCATATCTCTGCACAATGCACTATCTGATACCATATCTGCAAATGACATTTGGCATGCCCTATATGTCCAGCTTCAGAACAGTTTACAGTAAAGAGGTTGCAATTAACTGCATATAAAATAGTGATAGTCTGCTTTACCAGCCATTGCCCCAATGTTGCACTTCTAAAGGATCAAGGATGCAGGGTAGCGACTTTAATGTATAAGGGTTAACCAAAGAAGCATCTGCAAGAATGATCAAAAACATTTTATACTATTTTATACTATTACTATGCCCTAGTCACATCAAGGCTTATTGTAATTGCTTTTTGCCTGAAAAATGGCTTGATAATTCCAAAATGCACTGCATAATTACTGGTAAATAAGAGATGGTTCAGATATTGTGACTTTATCTGCCATATTTGTATTTCTGTAACTGCCTGGTTTGGTACAGCAACCAAACAGGACAGGATGCAGACACCACCACATAGTTAAGATTGCAAAAATAACAATTGCAACCAGTCTGCCTTCCATAGAAGACCTGTATATTGTGCGAGTCAGACAGAGAGTTGAGAAGATATCTGCAGATCCCTAACATCCTGGACATAAACTCTTTCAACTCCCCTCAGAGTGCTGCTTTAGGGCATTGCATTCCAAAACAATTAGGCACAGGGACAGTTTCTTCCCTCTGCTGAACACCTAATTCTTGCAGTCCTGTCTAATGTCTATGTACGTTTACCTATGTATGACTGTAGCATTATTATCCTTATCGTCCTTCCTATCCCTTTTATTGGTATTATAATTATTATTACTCTTGCTTTGCAAATACACTGAGAACTTTTAGGCCACAGATAAATTCCTTTTGTGTCAAATCACACTTGGCCATATAAAGTTCAGTTCAGTTCAATTCAATTCTTTTTCAAGTAATCTCAGACACTTGAAAGGCGAACCTGGAAGAAGCAAAACCAGAGACTGGAGAGGGAGAAGAGAAAGAAGCCATAATAACAATTTGAAAAATGAAGTAATTAAACTCTAGGAACTAAGTAGTAAATCAGCCAAAGAGTAAAAAAACTGTTAACAGAGATAAATAGGAAGGATTGAAAAGGGGAGGGGAGAACTTAATGTTTGGGTAGAGAAATAAAGCTTTAAGATTAAAAACTTTATAGGACATAAAAATAAAAACAGATAAAAATGAACAATTATCTAGAAACTTATAAGAAGAATGAATAAGAAATCTTGGTATATTTTAAACAAAATAAAGCATATTTTGTAATAAAAACTGATCTCCTATGTAATTGCTGACATCTGTCAGTGGCGGATTATAGACCATTGCCCTCAGCACTCAGCTACACAGCCATTTACAATATGAAAGGAGGAACATACAAATAAACAGCCGGAAAGGAGAAGAATTATAATGAGAGAAATGAAAAATCAGCTAGAAAATAAATGTAAATTAAAATAGAAGACGTAATTGTAAATGCTGGTTTTGCTCCAAAATGTTTACATTTTATGTTTTATTTGCTTGCTAGTTCTGTGGGAAATTTATTATTTCTGTCAACTCAGTCTTAACACAGGAATATTAAAACACAGGTTTAAAATTAGCTGTGATTGTGTGTGCCAGACAAATGAGCTTGTTCCAACTGTTATAAAATGTTCAAAGTAGGAACAAAAAAGGAATTGGTGATTTATGAGTATGCTGTTTAAAAAGGGTTGCAAAGGGAAGAAAAGGAAACCATGTACTATAGTTTTAAACAGAGATACTAAATGTAACTGCTGTAAAAATCCGAAGTCACTTCTTTTTAAATACTTTTCTTTTTATTGCTTCCTGCACTTCTTTTCCCTTCCTTCATTTTTCTTTATATATTTTCATGTTTATCTTTCACCTATATAAAGATATCTAATAACATTACAGGATAGTGTGCCCCAGCTTGATACATGGTTGCACCCAAGTCTCAAGAACCAGAGCCTGCAAATGTGCAGCCAGTTGTAAGGGAGTTTGGGCAAAATGCTGATTAGAGAAGGTTAAAGCAGAGGTCAAGATCAGTCAGTTGTGAACAAATCCACAGTTCATCACCCTTTCTGCAGACTTGCAAAAAAATAGATGAGCTGTGGGTTTGTTCAGTGAAAGGAACCAAGACAAGAAAGAATGTTAATGCCAGCTAATATGCAGAATGATCTAATGCAGGGGTGGGGAACCATAGTCCTTTTACGACTTGTGGATTTCAACATGGCTGGCTCAGGAATTCTGGGAGTTGAAGTCCACAAGTCATAAAAGGGCCATCCTTGATCTAATGGAATAGGATCACTGGTTGACTTGGTAAACAGAGGGTAGATTTGAAAAGAACAGGGTAGTTATTAAAAAGTTTGTTGTTTAGACTGAAAAAGATCTGTCAGACAGCAATTAATCAAGCTTGAAAGAATGCTAGTATCTAAGATACCACCTGTTTTTACTTCTCAGTTCTTCAAAAGCAGTTTGATTATTCATAACTTTATTGTATTGTTCCCATAAAGCTGAGAATGAAGAATAAATCCATGAGTGCTCTGTTCAAATTAGCACATGTCCTGGATAAAAAAACCTTCCCTCACCTCTGCTTTGCACAAGAAGAAAATAAATTGCTTACATCTGCTGTGATGGAATCATGTTTGTTTTGAAGTGGCAGAGTTTCCTCTATGCTTATGTTGGGGACAAATAAATATAGTGTACAATCTGTCACCACCCCAATAAAATGCCTCTCTTAAAATTTGTCCGTTCTCTTTCTGTTTCTTCTCTTGGTAAAACAGGAACTTAAAAATAGGGAGAATAGTATATTTTGTCATATATCCCAAAGGATAAATTGTTTAAAAGCTATGACAAATTTATTTACAGATAACACTGTATGGACAATTCGTCTGGATATAAGTTGCTTCTATTTAGAGCTAAGGAACAAAGCTATGCTTGTATTTACAAGTCACAGTTTACTATAAGAGCCAGAAATCTTCCGTCTTTTACACGTGCCAGTTGACTTTGAAAACGGTTCATAAGTAGCTTTTGGGGGTCTGTTATAATGATCATGAAGCAACTAGTTGTAGGATAGGGACTATCTGTACTAGCATTATATAAAAAATGCTTTTCTACCCACCTCTAAACTACAATTGATATCCTTGTTTCACATTGCATATATGGTTGACTTTTATGCTATATAAAATCTGAGCATGTCCCCTAATTTCTCCTGAAAAAAATCTGTCAGAACTGCTGAAGGACAAGGAATGGAACAGGCAAATATTCTTACAAATAGTGAAACATGCTACCAACAAGCTTCACAGAAATGCAGCATTTTTAAAGTCTTGCTTTGTGGTGGTGTCAAGTATACACTGAGTCAGAGCTAACCTAGAAATGCCATTCTCACATGTTGCCAGTGCATTGGAGCTGTTTTCAAACTAATATAGAATTCTTGCATGCCAGTATCGTAAATTCAGTTGAATGGTTCAGTGGTAACGTTGCATTTATAGATTTCTCATGGCGCTATACATAAAACCCCAATCAAATGTTCCTTCAATGGAAAATTAATTTCCATTCAGTAAAAATTATAGAGTTAAATTCTCAGACAAATAGGGCTAGGATTGCAATTTAAGAGGGTTAAAGCCACTTGTCATTATGCAGAAAAAAGAGGAAAGTAAAACACACCATTTTTCAGTTGCTATACTAAATTACAGACAAAACGAAGATGTTTTGTATCTCTTTGCTCTGACTTGAGTGAATCCATTTTCAAAGTACTATTCTTAATCAACATGATTTAAAATAAGGTGACCACTTTATCCAGGTCTTGTCCTTGAAAAAGACAGGACAATTGTATGGGTTGTTTAGTAAAAGAAGCTTCTTTTATTATTGGAAACTTGATTTAACAGTTCCTTACTTTTCGATGGACAGAAGAGGTCATTTTCTCCTACTTCTCTGAAACATGGACGATGCTGCATTAAGGACTGCAGGGAGAGAATAATTTATGAAAATGCCTTCTCTATTTTCTCCTAGTGGGAAAATATGAAGTAGAATAAAAACTTTGGCTCCAACACAAAGCTTTGAATAAGTATACTAGACAGCAAATTACTATTTAGTTTTGAATGATGGAAATTAGTGAGAGATGCTGGAATTGTAGTTTATCAACTTCTGGAAACTACCAACAATTCTCCTTATGTTTATCATTTAAAAGACAAATATTTGATATAAAACACATACTCATGCAATGTATACAGTGATCATATAAAAGAATTCATAACCATTATTTTTACTCTTAGATTAGACAGAGGCAGCCAAGATGGAAAGAGAAGAAAAGGTAGGGAAATAGAAATGTCTATGGGGATTCTAAATCATCCAGGTCATGGTTGTCCCAAAGATGTTTTTCAAAAGGCACCTGGATTTTCTTGGGGGGTTTTCCTTGAAAACATTTTGCTTCTCATCCAAGAAACAATTAGAAATGGCCTAATCCAGAGGAATAATGAACCTGAGATACTAGCAATTCTGAGTAGAACCATCACAAACTGTGAGAAAAAAATATGGAAGGGGAAAAAAAGAAAAGACTTAGAAGATAAGGGAACTGTGGAAAGAAATTCACTTAACTAGAATGTAGAATACAGATTGTAGAATCATAGTGAGTGAAAGAACAAGACATGCTTCTGAAAGTTTTTCGTCAACACAGAAAATCCTTAAGTAGCAACTACCGTGTTGCCCTAATAACTAAGGCTTTACAAAGGATAGCACTTCAGGCAAAGGGACCCCAAAGCATTAATGCCACCTGATAATGGGGAAATATTAGATTTCCCTTGCAGAATCTGTGGATAGTTTTGTGACATCTGGTTTGAAATTTATCCACTTTGACATTTTTTGAGAAATAACTTGGACTGCCACAGTCTTCATTTTTACTACTGTTTTATAGATTAGATTTTATTACAGAAATGTTTTAATGGATATTGTTGCTTAATATATTTATATATTGCAGCCATCATTTTGCTAATTAAAAAGTAAAAAATAAAGGTCTCCAAGCAAAAACCTATCAACTTCAATGAGTAATGATTCACCTCTGCTTTGCCAGATTCTGATTTTATCAGTTAATTGTCTTTTATAAGACAGAGGTGCTTTTAAGGTTTATTAGCCAGAATTTCAACAGCAACTTAATTAGGATATAGACGTCATCCTTGTTCCCAAGCTTTGCAGTAATAAATGAAGCTGAGCTTGTTTATATCAATAATATTCCCACCTACACATGTATCCCTTTGCTTTCACGAAGATACTGAAACTGCAGTTGTAATGCAGACCCTTTCCAATCCTGATAGTTAGGGTAGCAAATTCAAGTGAATGTATTAGCTTATCTATACTATTACTTACTATGCAAAAGCATCAACCTTTTAAAAAAACCAAACACCCTCCCCCTAATCTCTCCAAATTTCAGTTCAACAAGATATGGAATTTAGAAGAACACCAAGAAAGTTGTTTAGTGCAGTATTTTTGAAATTCAGGTACAGTTAGTTTCATTTCCAGAATAAAGTTATAGAAAAAGCTCCTCAGTAATTAAAGAAACCAAGAAAAATCCAGCCATGGAGTTTTCTACTGCACAGTGAAACTGCTGGCTAGAAAGGTTTGAAGCTAACAAAAAGGGCTACTGGCTAGAAGTGATTGAGGTCAAGTTGAAGAATTAAGTAAATAGAAGATAATGTGCCAAAGAATACAAGTATGAAATTCATACTTCAGTCTCTATTTCTTTTTTTTTTTTCCAATAAGTTTTTTATTTGTTTTCCAGAACAATTCTTTCATAACACGATGCGTCAAACTGGGT
>JANHFL010001859.1:14562-24588 GCA_032468155.1 Oxyrhabdium leporinum
TGATGTAAGAGTATTGCTTATAAGTTGTAAACTGCCCCGAGTCTTCGGAATGGGGCGGTATATAAATGTAAAAATAATAATAATAAATATCTCAATAGAGAACCATACTATTAAAGGGAATCTACAAGACCATACATCCAAGCACACGCTCAGTTTAGGAACACAATTGAAAGCATATTAGACCCGTCTCTTTTCTCCAGGAAAAGGAGCCATTTACCTCTTAGTCTAATTGGTTTCAAGGTTGCAGTGCTCTGTTAGGATTTTTTTTTTCCCCTAACATTTTGTCTAACACACTGCAAAGAAGCACTTCAGATCCATTCATATGGACTCTCTGAAAAAGGGGGAAACATTCATAAGTCTAATGACACCCCTTTGAATATAAGAACTCCAATTCAGTTTTATGCATTTCCAGTTTAGAGTCGGCAGGTGCAGTGAATTAATGGATGAATAAGAAAATGCATATTGTAAAGGGAATGTGAAATTAAAACTATTTCACATAGATCTTCTTGGAGGCATTGGAGAAATTTCCATTTTATTGTGTAACTGTTGATGCATTGTTGAGTATAATGATGGATTAATATGCAACAGCTGTTGCAACTTCGTAATTGTTTCCTAAGTACATAGGTAGGATTGGATTATTTCTTTTTAATTGTGCCGTTCGCACTGTAACGGCTAATATTTCCCCATTCAAGATTAGTCACATATTGAATTGGCTTTCCTAATAAGTATGATGTGAGCCATGAAAATTTGGATACACCTGGCTGCTGGAAAAAAAAAAAATGCATGCACACCGAATGAGCTCTTAATATGAACTCTCATTATCCAAGTGAAAACACTGACTCCAGAATTTATGTAATATGAAATACTGTATTCTGCAAAATAAAACGTTTTCTAGTGATTTGGCTACATTACTATAATATACTCTTCTGCCTCAAATTTTCCTATAATCTTTTCTTACACTGTGTCTTTTAGTTCTCTGCACCAGAAAGGTTGTGGTGTTTTAAAATTAGCTGTAGTGAAAAGAATTAAAAAAGCTAATAGTGATTTTGAATATCAGTTTGGTCTCGTGACTACGGCGTCAGGCTCGAAAGTGAGAGACCGTGAATTCTAGTCCCACCTTACCCATGAAAGCCAGCTATGTCTAAACAATAAGAACCAAATATTTTGCCCTGAAGATAAAAATTGTGATTCCTGTGTTAATAACAAAGGAAGCCATGTGGAACACTTCCATAAAAGTTTGCAGACATGCCATTACTGACTGTTGAATGATAGTACTCGAGTCGCAATATTTTCTTCCTTTGCATCTTGCAAGGTTTTATTTTATTTCTCTCCATAGCAGTGCTATCATGATAAAAATCAGCACATGATGCCATATAGTATTTCACTTTTACTAACCTGTAGTATTCAGGTTCTCCATTTTTTTTTTCATTTTGAAATTTTCTACTTCCTATCAATTATGAGTGAAGCAGTGATTGTTAAGTAATCAAGAGGTTCCATCGATGCTTTGTTCCCAGCCCAGTTGCATCCCTCTAAAAAAAGACCATTCCCCCAAAATAAATTTTGAACAAGCTGGATGCATAAGGTTGTAGGAGCTCATTCCTCAACAATTAATGTGGCAATGGCTTTCATTTCCTAAAATACAAAGAACACATGGTGCTAACCTTCTGCAAGTACAGGAATGGCTTTCCAAAATACAATTATAATGGACCAATTATTTATTTTCCTTTTTTTTTTCTTTTTTAAATGCCATTTTGTTGCACAAAATGTTCAATTAAGGCAACTGCACCCGATGGAGAAGGAATTGGATGCATCTTTTGAGCATAGCTTGGCACCATTCACTCTAACTCTAACAAGCTGGTCAGTTGTTGGAAAAGGAATGCACAGAATGAATGCGTCTTGTCAGGGGAAACAGGGTTAAGCCATAACAAGTGCTAGGGTCAAGGGCAGCCACATTGAAAGAGAGCCAAGCCCAATATGTGGACAAAGAACTTAAAAAAAAACAACCACCCCCCAAAAAAACAAACCTAGGCAATTTTGAACTAAAATGCTTTAAAAATGGCCTATGTGCAAAGAAAGTTTAAGCATTTACAACAGCCTTCCTAAATGGTAGCATTCAGACAGGCAAGCAAGAAAAACATGGGAACTGTTAGCTGGTGGCTTTCTTTAGCCATAGTTGGTTTCACATCCATTCTCTTTTTTTTTTACGCAGTCCCTAAATATAGCTTTATTTGAATCTATTTTATGAATTGATACTTCTGAAATTCCACACGGGTTGCACACTGTCTTAAATAACATGATAGCTAACCTGAATTAGCTCATCTTTTTTTACATGGGGGGGATGGGGGTGGTATGTTTTCAGTGTTAATTAGGTGCTTGATATAAAACACTCAAGCTATTGCTAGTAAGAGCATTTGACGAGTAAAACATTGTGAAGGGTGACTTGCTGTTAGCCTAAACACTTAAATATATTTCCCAAGACTGGAGATTTGCTGTTGACATAAGTACATCTGTTCAAAGTATTATATTTTTTACAAAATTCAATAAAAGATAAAGTAGATATTTTTTTTACCTTAAACCCTTATAATTTCTTTGTTTCCTCCCTTAGAGTTTTTCCTTTATTATCCAGTGAATAAACTTGTCCCCTTTATTTGAAGAGTCATATTATATTATTGTTAGACTCTCTGCTAACCACAATTGGTGAATTTGCCTCAATTACTTTGATTCACCTCTAATAAGATGCACAGTTAATTGTGTGTGGTTTTTCCTCCCTGCTTGATTACTATATTGGAATATGTTGTGGATCTAATTAGATTTTGCACTTAATAAATACAGCTTCTATTGAACCTTGAGGTAGCATTGCCGTTTTAGACTATTTTTCAATTATCATGGCAACCTCCATTCATCACTATAGAAAGTGCAACAAACAATTTGTCCTCTAGTCATATTATAATCTTTTCTCCCATTCTTTTAGCCTCTTCTAATTAACATGAGCACATAAAGAGCTATTAGGGCAACCTATAGTTGACTTCTTCCGTGTCTCTTTTTATATTTCTCTAAGCCTATAACGAAAATGTTCTGTATTAAACTTTATGGTGAGTTTATTTCCTTTCAGCTAATTATATTCTAGCATTGCAACGTTCTCTGCACATTTTCCTGATTCCCCATATCTTCTTAATTTTCCTCTGCAGGTAATATTTTTCTTGAAGATTTTTCTTACTTTCTAGAAGAATGTGTCAAATGGCATGTAAAAATCATTTTAAAAGATCTTTGTCAAAGTTAGATAATAGGGAATCTCTACATGGGGCAATGCAAAATTGATATACCACAAGCCAGCTAAAATAGGTTTAAGAAAAATGAGCTAAGAAATTTGTTTTGGAATTATATAATCAACAATGTACTAAAGAATAATATCAAAATTTTCAAAGGAAAAGTGACAGCATTCTAAGGTACATTCCGTGTTTCTACTAGATTTATCCCTGTTGCCATTTGTTAATAAGTTCACTTTTTAACAAGTTCTACTCTTTAACTTCTGAGCCCCATTATTTTTACACCTAGCTGAGCTAACTTATGTAATTCCAAATATCTATAAACACATTTATCCATTTGGTCTGTAAAATGAGCAAAGGTTCAGCTACTGAAACATATGTATCATCTATTGACAGATAGATGGGCAGACACATAGATATAGAGGTGTATAATTAGGATGTATGTTAGTACAATGACAAGGCAAAGATATGAAAATTCTGAAATATTTTATTAAAGTAGAGAATAAGAGCCAGTGTCTGCGGCTTGGGTAAGGTGATGGCTTAGGAAATATCAGAAAATGTGGAAAGAGCTGGTCTGTAGAATCTCCAAGAATTGGACGTGATTAAAATTAAATAGGAGGAAAATTTATTCCATACTCATATTAAATAAACATTCTGTCATCTTTGTCATTATTTTTCCATGGTCTTGCCAGGGACTTGGGATTTGGCATCAAGATACAGAGTGAGAAGATCCCAGAGTTATGGGGCCTGGGAGCTGCCCATCTCCAAAGGGCCTCTTTGTCTCCAAAATGCAAGAATAGTATGACAACTAACTAAATTATGTGTTCTTTATGATAGCCAAACTTGCAGTCCTAGGTAGCCAGCCCAGAATATGAAGGGAAAGAGAGTTCAGTCATTTTCTATACCAATCATTATTAAATGTATCATTTTCCATTTCAGTACATATTAACCATAAAAGTCAAGGCTATCACGAGCAAATAAGGCTGTATGTCACTTGAGGCGAAGATCTGTTTTCATCTGTGATACCCGTTTCCAATTATTACAGTGTGCTTACTTTATCATGATATGGGAACGGGGAGTCAGTGACAATTCTTCACTTCTGTTTCAGTTACTGTGATTGGGACCCTTGTTTTTAAATTTGCAGCAGACACACTCCTTCAGAGAGAGCAGTGAAGGCCTCAAGATTAATTAGTCATCTGAGGAAAAGGAACCAAATTCTGAAAATTGTTAAATTGGCAAACGTCTTTTCCCCATAGCCCATTTGCAAACAATTATGGGTTATGTTGTTATTAGTTTGGGCTTTACATAACATGACAATTTTTTGATAAGAAAATTAGAGGAAAAATAAGAAGGAGTCATTTTTAAATCTGAAGAAGGACCTTTTTCTTCAGATCTAAAAACTATCTGGGATCTCAGAAAGCCAGGAGGCCCCTTTCATCTCTACAAAATTTGCACATCTGTTCTTAAGGTATCACAGTCCCCAAGTTTCTTAGACTGATGCCAGATAAATACTACACTACTGTAGCCCAAGGTTTCAAAGCTGTGCTCCTTGGGAGTGAAGTCTTATTTGGGAATCAGGGATTTCTCCTGCATTAATGTCTCAGGAAATAATTGAAAGTAGCAGAATGCCAAAATAGGTTTGAAAAATATCTGGAGACTTAAGCTCTTGTATAAAAGTAGGAATACAGAAAGGACCATCATTATCAGATGAGCATTTTCAGAGGAAATTTCACAAGGGGCAGAAAACTACAACAGATCATATCTTGTCCGTGTTGGTCATTCCATAAAGTTGCTTCTCATGGAGCACCAGGACATGAAGAATGATAGACAGTGACTAGAATACATGGATATATCTGGAAAGTACAAGATTTTTTCCAGCACTGTTATCTAATTTGTATCAGCCTCTAATGCTATGGGACATTCTAGTCCAGATCTTCACTATGTAGAGTTAATAGTTTTCATACCACCATCTTAGAACACACTTCTACAAACCATATTAAATTCATTGCATTACAACACCATTGCTCATTTTTGTCTGTTCTTTATATTTTTCTTCACTGCTTTTTTTTTTAGAGAAACTAACAATGAAAAGGTGATTGTTCCAAATAAACTGAGTATATGCATTATTTCATTACATTTTATTACCCACTGCAAATGACTATAGCAATAAATACTTAATGAAACCAACTTTTAAAAAGTGGATTTTACATAGATTCATGTAGTCGTATGAGGGCTTAATATTTTAAAAGCATTTCTTTTAAAAATGGAATTGTTAATTCATCAGATCATGCTGGAGAAGAACTCAGAGCTGTATAAATTATGGCACAGGTCCTGATTAAACATCATGCTGTATAAGATATAGCATATAGCTCCAGATAAATCAGCACCTCTGCTTGCCAGTAAATGATTGGGGTTCCACTTGAATGGTGGAAAATGATAATAATTCACCGTGAGAAATGGTGACTTCAAGAAGTATTGTTGTAGCTCAGTGGTACATCATCAGTCTTACATGCAAAAGGCCCCAGTTCCAGTCTTAAGCATCCTGAGAAAACCTGAGTTTAAAACATTGGAAAGACATTCCTAATGGATGACAAGAGGTAGATGCACCATGGAGTCTCACCAAATTCAACATTATAGTGTTTTTTTTTTCCCTTTTTAGATCAGATGAGATTCTATTCTCCACCATCTTCCCTAAAGGACTGATAGGCTGCCTTTTGTGTGTCTTGATGCCTCTTTTTTTTCAGAGGTTGGAAATTTCTGCTTTTGTAGTTTTTGACCATGAGAAATACAACATCAATTTTGGTTATCATGTGTGTTAGAACATAATGGTGGGATACACCATTATGGAGGTAGTCTACACTCTATATCCATTAATGTTGTATATCAGTGTTTTTGTGACTTCTGTAGATGCCATATGCTAAATAAATAAATAAAATAAAGAAGAGGATGGAAACTTTTTTGATAAAGATGGAGTACCAAAGTATGGGTGCACATTCTTCCCAGCAGTCAATTGACAAACCAGATAGTCCTCAACTCTTCACTTCAAGGAGAAAAGCTATTGACCAAGGAGATTAACTCTCAGCCTAAATTATTTTACACAGATAGCAGAAGCAAGAAAATGAATCTGTTGCCCCTCCTAAAAACAGGAGGTATAAATGCAACATTATTTTTTTTTTAAAAAAAATGACTTTCAGTTTCTCCCCCAAGGAGCGGTTAAACAAATGAAAATGAAAGGAATGTGTCAAGGAAACTATCAGAATAAAACTTAAATTAAAACTACTTGACATTATAAATGTCTAAATTACATCTATATTAAAAAGATGAGATCATAAAGAGACATGAAAGGATATAAATGAGAAGACAAATTAATTCTGTTCAACTCAAAAGACAAAAGAGCCTTACATTTCAAATATGTGATGCAAATGTAGGGTAGATAAGGGCTTCCCTCCACAGCTTATTTTGTTCTGAAAATGGAAATGAGATCATATTGCCTCTGATTGAAGACCATTATGCCATATCTTGAATTATGGGATAAGAAGTTTCAGCACCACCTGTATATCAGACTTTCAGGTAGTATGAGAAACTATTTCATGTTGCTGCTCTTTGGACGTTTGTATAATTGAACTAAATAATATCAAACCATTACTTCAAGCTAAGACCAGGGATGTCAAATTCAGTTTCATTGAAGGCAGCATCAGGGCTGTGATTGACCTCGGGTAGGCGTGGCCAACTGGGTGGGCATGGCCTGCTTGACACCAGTCCCCAAACTGCTGGCATGTTTCCTCTTCGCATTGGGTAGACCGGGCCAAAGCCATTCCTCTTTGCATTGGGTAGACCGGGGCAAAGCGACACTGGCCTGATGTTTTCTCTTTGCATTGGGTTGACCGGGCCGAAGCCATGCTGGCCCGATGTTTCCTCTTCACATTGGATAGACAGGGGTGAAGTGACGCAGGCTGCCCCCTTACATTTTCCAGGATGGCCCCACAGGCCAGATTCAACCACATCGTGGGCTGGATCCGGCCTGCGGGCCTTGTGTTAGACACCCCCGAGCTAGACCATCGGAGTAATCTGCCTTGAGACAGACTCTCAACCTGGCAAACTGAGACCCTCATTGAAGTGGACAGATGTAATCAGTTTTTGTATCACGGGGGATGGTCCGTCATGCACAGAACCCTTTTAGCCATCTCAGTGAGTCATAATTTCAAGAAGGACAAACCTTACTCATGCAATGAAAAGGCTAACAAATACACAATAGTCAAAATGACCAACAATTGATAGAAGCAATGTGTTGTGTACTAAAGCAAGAACTCCGTAAATGCGCACCTTTGTTTTAAAGTCAAACATGCCAAATAGCTGTTGTTGAGCTCGTCACATTTTGCACACCCCTCCTGCTTTTGAAAAAAATGTATTTTATTCATGTGAAGAGGGATAAATGAATGGTTGGTCAAAGCAAACCAGTTTTGCATGGGAGCTTTCCATATCAATGGAAAATTTCTTCTTTAAGGAAAAAAAAAGAATTTAAATTACGGAAACATGCTCTCTTCAAAGAAATTCTAAGCACAGACAATATTTCAGTTTTACATTATTTAAGAAATCTAAATTTTATAGGAGCATCTTTATAAATTACTGCATAGTATACAGAATACTCATTTAAAAGATCTTCCCCACATTCCCCCCATGGTCTCTAGGAAAAAGGCTGGGCTAAACATTTAAAGATTTATTTATTTTTTAAATATTTTTCACAAATTCTTTTTTATCTTTGTTCATATAGCCCTGACTCATTTTCAGAGAGAATTTGGCTTAGCTATAAATTAATAGGTGTTTGATTGAAATCAATGACTCACTCACACTTAATTTATTGAGACAAAGCTCAGGCTGTATAAACCTTTTGGTTATTGTTTTCCTCAAGCAACTCTGTTTTAATTTGCATGCATTAATGCTTGTAAAATAAAAGAAGAGAAGCTTGGCATTCTTTCTGACTTCCTTTGTCTTTGAACACAGATTAAATGTGTGAAGGTACAGTCCATGAAACAAAACCTGTGGAAAAAATTTATTTGTGTATTATATGGTTGTGTGTGTGTATAAATAAATAAATTATAAATAAATATGCAGTAGCAGCTGATCATTCTTTTCTAGCTCTCCTTGGCAAATTTCTCAAGCAGCTGTGCTAGCAATTGTGCAAGGCTGCATTATTTGAAGGCTCATGAAGGGCTTTCAGAGTTGCCTCATTATTTTCTTTGTGATTTGGAAAATTTGCAGATTTTATGAATGAATTCACACCCAAATCCCATGAGACATCCCTAAAAGAGGAGATGGACTCTTTGTGATGATGGTGGTTATTGTAAAGACAAACAATAACCAGTCTACGCTGCTTGAATAGCGGTTTTCTATGGAAAGATCTTTTGAGAAGCAAGTTGAGTGGCATTTCATTTCCTGCTCCTAGCTGGCTAATGTTCATTAGGAAACAGGCTCTTACCCCTATGAATTGCCACTACAGAAATAAATATTATTAAAGTTCCAGACAACTTTCTGTTTAGGATAACAGGATACAGCAGAATAAACAAGAGCCCAACATGTCTGCCCATCCTCCCCTCAGAATGAATGTTTTTCATTTCAGATATAATTCAATTTCAAATATTATCTAGGGGAAAAAATATGAATGAACATTTTAAAAATTGGTTAATGGCATCCATGTAAATGTAGCTTTCACCACTTTGCATCTTTTAGAGTTCACATTTCAATAATTATTTACTGAATATTGACTCCCCATCTTTTGATTTTTTTAAAAGACAAAATAGGCAGTTGAATTCTTGAAAACTCCCATTCTATCATTTGTATATTCTTTTTCCTCTCCATAGTTTCTTGTCCACCAAAATCAATTGCAAAAAACAACAACAACCTAGGAGTAGAAACACAAAATATTAGAGTAACTTTCTTGACCCAGTTGATCTCCTTAAACATATTCAATTTCCTTTTTATAAGTTTCCCATTAATTATTAATTCCTCCTTAACTCTTACCCTTGACCATCCTTGTTGCCCTCTTGGTCCCTATTCTAGTTTCTCTCAATATTAGTTAGGATGTATTTCAAAATCTGGGTTCAGAATTTGACACAGGATCAACATTCTTTAGAGCTATGTTAGACTATTAACACCTATTGAGTTTGTAATGTGATCTTCTGCTTTTGTATACACTTCTGAAAATAATGGTTTTCTTAATAATAATTGTTAGTTATTAGTTATTGAAATTGTACAGGTACTACCTTTAACTAAAATGCTGGTTTAATTGATTATTTCAAATAATTATATTTGGTATGGAACCAACATTTCCACCTGAATGCTAACATTAGTATTGAGTAGGATTGGTGGTCAGTTGAAGACTGGTTAGGGAAAACTCTGAAACCATGTCAATATGTGTAGTAAGCCAGTACCATTCTACAAAATACTGTTGTTTTTCCCTTCAAAAGAATAGTTGTGACTCAATAAAGAGTGAACAGAAAAAAATAGGGTCTAATTCTACTCATAACTAGAATTATATGTGTCAATTACACATTATGTCTGTGTAGCATCTTGCCTTGATCTCTTGTCCTTTATTATAACAAGACTATGATTGCAGTTATGGAGAAGTTCTACTGGTTTTCCAGATGTTAGTGGACTACATAACCATCCATGTTTTTGAACTGGAAGAGCATATATAATATATGCTCATTGTAATCTAAACCATGCCAATTAATATTAATCCTCCAAGAAACAATGGATGGAA
>JANHFL010001859.1:77540-99851 GCA_032468155.1 Oxyrhabdium leporinum
CATCTTCTTCCTCAAGGGAAAAAAAAGCAGTCCCAGTTGCCTTTTGGGGAAAAAAAATCACCACCTTTGAGACATATTTACCAGTTGACACCAAGAATGATGATACCAAGGAAATAGATATGAGAATTTCTGATGTTTTCTCATAGATCACTATTTTCAATATGACATCCATAATTTATTTCTTTATAGAGTATATTGATTGACCTATACAGAATTACTTACTGCACTTACTGAAATAATTATTTATTGAAAAACTTTCAGAATTGTGGGACGTACCAACAAAGAAACCAGTTTACCATTGCCTTCTTCAATGATGTTTTACGTCTCAGCCCAATCTACAACTCTAGAATCCCATACAAGTACTAAACAGTTCTAAATCTTAGTTTTTATAGATCACTCAAGTTCAGCTAACTGCTGCCTAAATGACCCTCCACTTTCATAAGTGAAATTGTGTGGGCAGCAGAGAGAAAATAATTACTTTTATCATGTATTTATGGGCTTCTTAGCAACCTTGAGATGATGAGATAATAAACAAAAAAATGATTTCTGATCCAGTAAGCCTTCTATTTTGTTCCCAATTCTATAAAACTGCAAATATGCTAAATATGTTGGATGTTAGAAAATAAATGCAGTGAAAAAGCATAGGATAGGGAATTTTCTTTAGAAGTTAGAGAAATCATGTTGCTATGGATTGTGACTGTACTGTGGATTCCTCCACCCTTGGTAGACTGATCAGACTAAATTAATTCATCATCTATCCATGACTAGTTCTCATTATTGGCTGGTCAGGTTAATGTGTCACCTCTGTAGGAGTAATGAATGCTTTAGGCTAGTCATTAGCGATTGTGTATATGTTGAGAAGTGGGAGCATTTATACTGATCCATTTGCTCATTGGTTAGGTGGCATTGACACTTTAGCGACAGTATTGTATTCTAACAAAGAGCTTGGCAGCTTTTATCTCACAGTGGAGTTACATATGAAGAACTTATGAGCACCAGATTGTCCTTTGATAGCCCCAGACATGCTCCTCAAAGGAAGATAATATGACAATTATGAAACCTCTCAAATCAAATGTTTTTGGCCTTCCCAGCTGCATACTCATCAACATCAATCCCTGGTCATTCAATTAAATAAAAATAAATTAGTTCTGGCTTTGGCCTTGAATTCTGGTGCCTCATTGGTTGGAATGAAGCCCTGCAAGCTAACTCTGCCCATAGCCTGGAATTTGATCCTGATGGGGTCAAGATTGACTCAGCCTACCACCCTTCCAAGGTCAAGAAAATTAGGACCCAGATCGCTGGGGACAATATGCTGACATTACAAACCACTCACAGACCATTGTAAGTATGGGGCAGTATATATAAGTCTAAGTGCTATTGCTATTTGTTATCTTCTGCACTATGGCTGAGTTATAGAAATGCTTTATGAATCTTTCTGTATGACTCTTTCCAACCACTCTGAAGATTGGACTGTGTCTAACACAGTTCACATAGTTTAGGTCACTGTGTTATCAACATGGGAGAGAAAAAAAATCATCGATATCACTGCAAAAAAAATGATATCAGTCCAAGAAACAGCTTTGTTAGCATTCTTTTATTTATCCCACATCTACTCTGGTCATTTAACAGTCCTCTAATTGTTGTGATGCATTTACCTTTTGATTTGTTCAGATGAAAGAAGATATTTCAATGCTTTTGTGCTTGTTTGATGCTGTCAGTTTGTTTATACACTTTTGCTATTCATCAGTAACGTTCTAAGTAATCTGAAGTGCCAATGTTTTTGTTTGGTTTCTTTTTATTTCCCAGAGTATTTGCCATGTTTCAAAGAATGCAAAACAGCTCTAATCAATGCCATTAATTCAACTCTAGCTGAAACTGAGTATATGAATGAAAAATGCTTCCATGATTATTACAGCTGGAAAGTTTTAAGATTATCTCTGTGATTTAGTAAGGGGGGAAAAAGGTGCTTCACTAAATGGTTATCCTAGTTTTCTGAGATTTCATTTAGGTTTCTTGTAAGACATATTCACAGATTTTAAAACATTGCCCTGTTTGAAATGTAATAAAATATCTTGCATTTTCTTCAATCTAAAAAAAGGGGGATTAATTCTGATTTCTCAGCAATCTGTGATATGCTGCTAATTTAGGTTCTTCTGAGAGAATCCCTTATATTCTAAATAATTGGGCCAACTTGAATGTACAATGAATAGAAACAAATCCATGAAATACTTATGTTTAATTTACTCTTTCAAAACCTATGCTTAGAGTTTACTAAAAATACCATAAGTTCCTCATTAACAGTACAATCTATTGCTTTCCCTTCTCTCAGCATTACATCTCAAAATTAAGCATTACATCTTGTTGAGTTTAATAGTTAACCTAGTATAAGTAGGATTACAGCCAAAATATGGTTACCAGGCTTGGCTGCTAGCAACATTCTGAAGTGAGCTGGAAACCAGAAAGTACACTATTATTTGGGATGTAAAATCATAGGAATCAAGTTCTTTAGGATTCAAAAACTGGTTTAAAGGAACAATCAGTGGCTCATGTGGACAATATTTTCTTTGCCAACACACAGGCAAAAATACATTTATGAGGATCACAGCTTTATTGTATTTAGGATGGAGTTAATAGAACAAATAATGTTTTCTTCTACATAATGGCCCTGTGTGTGAATATCACATAAATCAGGTTTAGATTTATCTATTTCTTTTTTCTCCCTCCTTCCTCCCTTTGGAATAGAGAGTTCTATAATTAATTATTTGGAATCATGAACAAAATATAATTCCAGCTCAAATTCATTTCAAATATTAGCATTGTGGAAGATCATCTGCCAGAGGCAGTAAATATCACAGAACAATTTGGACTTATGCAAGAAGATATCAAGAAGCTGACTACACCTAATGAATAATGATGAGTCCTGAAAACTTGATCAACGTGAAGTGCATATTATAGCAAGGGTGCCCTTAAGTTCTTTAATCACCAAATTACCTTGAAGAACTAAGAATGAAACAAAAGAAAAACAAAGAGCAATAAATAAATACAATAGTTTCTGAATTCATTCAGGGATTTAGTTGTGGCTAGACTATGAACAGGGGGTGAAGGAAGTTTAGATCATGGCTTAATATAGGCTTGCAAGGTTCTCATATACACTAGATTCCATCTTTATGCTAAAATCAGGTGTAGCATTAACTCAGAGATTCCACAGAGGATAAGAAAGATGATTTTATTTTTGTCCTTTTCTCTATAAAAAAAGTAGATAGGTGGTGAGCTCCCTTTCCCACAAACTGCAGTTTGAAGAACATGTCTTTGATGGTTAAAGGGAACATAGTACATAGTGTTAGCAAAAAGGGGAGGATCTAACAGGAGACAGAAACTTGAATCAAAGAAGATAATTCTTTAAAGAATGAGCTGATTACCATTTTCTACCAATTCCTTTGCCTTGCTACTCCAATTGATAGCGTGCAACTTTCCAGATGTTGTGGAACTCCAATTTCCATACAGTGGCATATACTATTATAGCATGACAAATTGGGAGAATTATGGGACTATAGCTTACAATACCTAAAAGGCCATGTATTGTACTCTCTAGCTGTAGCGGGAGAGGACACATAGTCATTAGATTACTGAACAGTACTGGTTTTGCAATTTCAATTTTGAAGAAATTGTTGGAGAATGAAACTACAGTTGCTGTCTTTAAGATAATAATGAAGATATTTTATTCCAAACAATATTTATCTAGTTGATTATTAGGGACAAAACATATTTCCTTAGTGTCCTATTTTATTAGAGATTCATATATCTAACTTATTATATATATATAGTAGTCAGAGAAAGTTGGGAACCATAATAGCAAATGTTTTAAATACTTAGAGTAGTAGCTTCTAAAAGTACCTAAGAGTGATACTAGTAAGTACAATCTCCTTTCTGAAAATGGATGCATAAAGTAAAGGGAATTATACTGTAAATTTGGAAGTCAACTTTGCTTGAAGTAACTAAAACTTGCATGAAGATGTTGGCCTCCAGATTATTCTGACATGACCTTTTTATTCAAAATATCTAGCTGTCTCTTCGATGGCTAAGATTATTCACTCTATATGTATTTAGTTCCTTGCATAATTCTATGAGACAATGATCCTCCCAGGAGGTCCATATCTACATTTAGAAGCTTCTTTCTGCAGATGTATTCTAATGTAGAATGCAGATAACATTCTGTACTGAACTTTACTTTTAGAGTTTTCTTTGTATTTTTCCCCGTTCATTCCCATGACCTCATTTAAACTTTTCTTAGTGTCATAATTCTGAATGATATAGGGGAAACAAAACTCTCCTACTCCGATGATCAAATACAGCTGTATTTCAGTCATTTCCTATGGGTGAGGAATTCAAATTGATCACTAGGGATAATCAGGACAGTGCCAGAAATATTTCCAAAGCCTAATTAAGAGGAGAGATGCAATGAAGGGGAGGAAAGGGGGAAAGGAAGGGAAGGGAAAGGAGAAAAGAGAAAGAGAAGCAAAGGAGAAAGAAGAAAGTATGAATTGATATATTTATGACCAATGCAGCATCCCAGGATCACATGATCACTATTTGCAACCTTCTCAGCAGGCTTGCAGCAAGCAAAGTCAATGATTTGCTTAATAACATGGCAAAAAAGTCATAAAATCGGGCACAACTGACTAAAGGACCTCATTGTATAGTGACAGAAGTTCATGTTGCAATTGTAGTTGTAAGTCAAGGACTACCTGTATATGAATTAAAATTGTTTATATTATGTATTGATCTATACTAAAAATGATATATACAGATTCTACAGTAGCAACAATATAAAACAGCCATCAAGGAAATTATGAATTGTCTAGGAACACTTACATACAATTGACTCAACCTTCACGTAAGTATGGACCAGCTCCAGCGATTTTCAAGGCCTGCTGTCATATCATAATTAGTCCAGAGTCATGAGCATCATTACCTCTGATTAATGTAGAATCTCCAATGTTTCTCCCACTGCATACATTTTCATAATATTGAACACTTAGAATGCATTTAAAATGTTCAAAGTACTTTATATGCATGGTGGTAAAGTCTTCTTAAATTGGTATTCACTGTAGTAGAAGGGGGGAGGGGCGTAAAGGTTGAGAAAAAAATGGCTCCCAAGAGCAAACTAGTAAATTTATAGAAAATCTAAGTAAAGGACCTTCTGACACTCACCTAAACCTTCTGTAATTCTCTAGGTACTCAAACATCAGTGGGACTTACTCTTATATAACTATATAAAATATTCCAGGTAAAATGAGATAGATTACAACTCTTATAATTTCTAGCCTGTATAGTAAAGTTGGGAATTACAATCTCAACTCATGTATAGGCCAATTGCTTGAGGAAGCATTAAACATATGAAGAATGGTTGTTAGAATTGGGTATGTCTAGTCTAGTGTGTGGGGGGGAAAGGACTAGGGATGGCATAGCAGTGTTCCAATATCTAAGGGGCTGCCACAAAGAAGAGGGGTCAGCTTATTTTCCAAAGCACCAGAAGGCAAGACAAGAAACAATGGATGGAAACTAATCAACCAACCCAGAACTAAGGAGATATTTCCTAATAGAGAGAACAATCAACAAGTGGAATGGCTTTCCTTCAGAAGTTGTGGCTACTTGATTTTGGAGGCTTTTGAGAAAAAAAAATGGATAGCCATTTTTTTTTTGAATGCTATAGAGACTCCTGTTTGAGCAGGGGATTAGACTAGAAGACCTCCAAGGTACATTCAAAATCTGTTATTCTGTTATTGCAGCATTGAGTTACTTCTTTATGCTATCTTTCCAGTCTCATGAACTGATATGACTCCAGATATCAAGAATTCTGCATGCCAATTGTCCCATTCCCATTTCATAAAGAAATCTGGCACACAAAGAAAAATATTAAGGGTCATTTTGTTTTGTTTTGTTTCTTGTGCTTTCCCGTGGACAAAGTCATCATAATTACTCCTTGTCAATCTTGTTTCTTATAGTGCTAAGTATGTTATTAAATATTAATTTAATCAAATGGCAGGATTCATGGAGTGGTGCATAATTAACAATTAACAATGAAATATTTAATATGTAACATATGATGATAAAATATTGTGTAACGAAATCTCTGTGAAGAATTATATGGTTTAGTTGACTTGCTTTCCCAAGGGGAAGTAGGCTATCTTATCCTGAATAACCTACTAGAGTGTTGCAAACACACATGCACAAAACAAAAAAAATAAAATAAAATATACAAAACACAAAAACTCTGATGAAGAAGTGTTCCCATGTCAATATAATCATCTATTCTGGAAAAAAAAAACTCTGGGAGATTTTAACCTTTATTTTATTTATTTATATTTCATGTTTCTGGATTGCCCATCTTCCTCAAATCCAAATAAGGATTTCACGTGTCTTTTATAAGGATGTGCAACTGATCCTATGATATTAACATTTGTAATTCAATTTAAGAAGTTATTAAGGTTTTGTGAAATGAATCCCACTGAATTCACTAGATTTGAAAATCCAATTTGACTCTCTAGATGTGGGTGAGTATAAGCACTAAAGTCCATTAAATCTTCAAATCAATTTGAAGGTAAGGCACCTATACCAAACAATTTGGTGATTCAATTTGAACAGTTGATTTCAAGGAGAGTTTTGACTGAACTTCTTGCAAACCGAGTCTTCAGCCTAAAGCTTTCCAAAGCCCTTGTTTTTAAATGCCTTGGTGGTAGCAGCAGCTCTCTGAAATTGGCTGAATTCAGAAGCTAAGCAATATTAAATGTGTTTAAATGGAAGAAGCTTGAACTAGATTAGGAAGGATTTTTGTTTGTTTGTTTCTTTCTGTTTGTTGTTTTTTTTAAAATCACAATGGAACCACAACTTCTCCAAGAAAACTACACTAATACAGTCCAGGAAATGAACTTGAGAGGATCCATCCTGCCTTAGTCTTTAATTGTATCTTTTGCCCAATATCGATGCAGTGGTATGAAATAGTAAATACAGTTTACAGCACATTCCTTTTCATGTCTTTCTGAAATAAAACCTAATTAGTTTAGTGAGCTTAAGGAAAATAATTTATAATTTCAGTCTTCAGGCATAAGCAGAATGATGAGAGCTCCTGAAACCTATTACCCCAGATTTTCCTTCTGGTTCTATGGCTTCTTAAAGTAATAGGCTTCCCCTTGCAGACAACATGATTAATTTATAGATTTGTATGATCTCGGGTTCCTGGAAAATATATAGCTGTGCAATCCTTTTAATGTCCCCTTATTTCAACAACATAAGAAATGTGATATTCCTCTAGGGTTGCCATTTCTGGAATAATTAGTAGAATTCTTCTTCTTTAAATTTGTTATGTTAATGCTTTACCTTGCTCCATTTTTTTTTGAATAAAATTCTAGATATTATCAAGGTCATATCAAGATTCATTTTGTCATAACAATCATATAATTAGAACTCCCTGAACCAGTATGTTCACTGAAGTTGTTACCACATATCTTCTGAAATTTGTACTTTCCTTGGAGCCAAATAACAGTGCAAAAACATGGATTTATTGGATAAGATCACTTCAAAATGACACATACTGGGTAAATAACAAAAAGGCATGATTTATTTGCAAAAAAAATCAAGATGAACAAGAAAAACATGAGATCTGGAGAGAAATTAAAAATACAAAATATTCCCATCCGGTGAACACAATGAAATAAGGTTAGAAGGGAGAAAAAGATTGAAGCCATCCTTGATGGATGAATTCATCTCTATGAAAATAATTATGTTTGTTGTTAAAATTATTAATTAGAGTAGAACAATTTTCTACATATTATTTTAATGTGTCTAAAAACAAATAATATTTTCCTTTTCAGCGGTCCCATTCCCAATCAACCATGATTCCTCTTGTAAACAAATAATCATCCCACACATAAGGGCAGAAGACACATTTCCTCTTAAGTCCCACTATATTTTATAGCATATATTCCACATTAAGTCTTCCTTACTCAACGAGAAAATAGAGAGCATAAGGTACGTATATAGCTGGATACCCATCCATGATGCAGTGCTCATCAGGGTCCCATTAAGATGATTAGATGGAAATAGGCTATCATGTTTGCAAGTGAGATCATTTCTAGCCTGTTACATATGGCTAAAGTTGCATGGATAATTGTTGAAAGCTACCGAATAATGGACACAGGGAGGAGAAGCCTGTGCACATCATATATCATAGGGTTCAATAGATTATTTATCTTATTTTCCCTTTGACTGCTAGGAAGACCTAATGAGATTGGAGATCTCTTCACCACATAGACCCGAATCGTTTAATATGATTTTGAAAAATAAATGATACTCTAGATTAGAACAGACATTTGGAAATTGAGAGATAAGCTTAATAACTTTTTTTGGGGGGTGAGCAATAAGGAGGTACACACACAATTGTGTAAGCAGGCTGAATTGCATATGTGTCTGAGTTGGGATTTTCTTTTCTTTTTCAATTCGGGATGGACATTCTAGAAAATGTAATAGGGATAATAGCATAAATTCCATCTATATTCTGTCTCACATTCCTAAAACATTGGGGTCAAAAGGAGCTATGGGGATTCAGAAATGAATAGGAATAATGAATGGGCATTGGATTATAAATGCTGAAATGAAATGAATTATCATGGCCTATTAGGAGGGAAATGATTCACAGTAAGTGTCAGTAAAGACAAGATTGCTTTCGTAAATGTGAACCTTACTGAGCAAAACAGGAAATATTTTTAAGCAAGTCTATATAGGATTTTTGTTATCATTTGATTTCCATTCAATCACATGGTGTGATTTTGATTATATGATGGATATAAGAGATCATTCTTCCAGAATCATATTCTCCTCTTGTTTCTGTTTCCCACTATTTATTTTATTTAGCGTATGGCATATCAGACACAGACTAGCAGCATATATTAACAATTCGTCCAGATTAGTAGAACCCAATAAAATATAAACATTAAAAAGTTCTGTGTTCAAATACCAATGTCTAGGCCATCTAACTATTGAAGCACAGCATCGTTTATATTTTAAAAAGTCAGATATTTATGTGTGTGATGGAAAAATCTGACGGCTGCTATGCACATCTTAATTATGCCATGTTCTCTTCCATTTGAGGGTCTACATGCTTTGAACCCATAACAAGATTGCTATGGGATGGATGGTTCAGAAATAATGCCTGGACATAGCTTCACACTGGACATGGTATGAAAGGTCTGAGTCTTTTTAATGAAATGATTGTATTACTGTTTCCTAATATGTTCTCTTGACAATATTGCATTTTTGATTTTTCAGAGAGTAATGGCATTACTGAAATACCATTAAAAAGACCCTTATCATAGGATTTTTAGAAAATTAATTAAAATGCAATTTCTTTAAAAGATTAAAAAATGTCAGAAACACACCTTTCTTCTTCATAACGGGATATGGAACTGTCTCTTTCTAATGCATTTTTGGCAGAAAGATTGCAAGCAAATTCAACTCACTTTTTCTTCTTCTTCTTCACATTTATCACAGCTAATAAAAAGGCAAATTCATACCTGCTACCCAGAATTCCTGGATGGTGCCAAGACAAACTTTTTCCTCTAGTGAATAGTCATTGTGATTTCATAATCAATTTCCCCCAGCTTTTGGTTCTTATCAATCGGCTGCAGTAGGATCATTTTAGGCTGAATATTAGAAGCCATTTTCTATACACTTTATAACAGGGCAAACACCTTAAGTGGTTTTGAAGTTTACATTCATAGTCATATTTCTACTCTCTGCCTCTCCATTAAGAAATGTTCTAAATCCAGAGCTTTTGGGAGAGCAATAGTTTTCTTAAGAAAAATCAAAGTAGTAAGTCCATCTTCATCATTCTTTGATAACAATTAAGTGCCCAGAAAAAAAACCAAAACACAAGGGTAATGGTTACAGTTGACATCTAATGTTATTTAATTTTATTTAAACCAATCTCCCATCTTTAGTCCTTGCAGCATTTCTGGAAAAAAAAATATTTAAATTGCTTTGATTCTTTTTTCTTCCAACTGCAATCTCCACTCTATATTGAATGGTAATGAAAATGCTCATACATACCAAAAGGTTAAATAAAGCAATAGAGAAGGCCCAAAACTCACTTCTGTAGGTAAGAAACACCAATACATTTGCATTGCTTAAGACGAAGAAGAAACAGAAATAACTGCCTAGCTTTGTAAACGAATTCTTATTCATATGGAATGTGAAACAGACTGCTAGTATGGGACTCTTAGGAGAATAATGAAAATAGTAATATGATGGATAATTATCAGGGAGGTATATTACTTGAAAGAGGAAAAATGAAGCTAAAGTGCGATGATTATAGAGTGCATTATATTTCTACCATGGAAAAAATAATAGGGTTTGTAGCACTACGCCATAGTTTGTTTAAAGAAAACAACAGCAAGGTCAATAATAAGAAGAGAAGGTTATGCAGAAGACAGAAATGGATCTTTATTTTAATCTCTTCCAATCTGTTCTTGAAACCAAGATGGGTAGGGGAAGAGAGACAAGAGACATAAGGCGAACTGGAAAGTCATATTAATACCTTCCAGATACAACTGGAGTACTCCTAAATGACCAGACAACCAATTTTTCATTCTCGTACGTACCCAAATATTAAATAAAGGTAAACATTGGTTTATTTTTCATTTAATTATTTATGTTCCTGACAACTGACACAATTTGTCCATTAAAGAAATAGGTAAAATAAATTTCACGGAAAACAATGAATTAATGAGGACCACAGAAGTAAATAGTTATCATTAGTGCAGATTTCCAATATATGATTATTCCCCCAGTAATAATAACAAAGTAATCTACAATATTTCTGAAAATCTGTGACTTGGTGCTTAAGGCTATTCCCAAATAGCTTATGAAAAACTTCTATCAGATGAATATGAATGGTGTACAGCTAATAAACCAGCCTGCCTAGAAAACTATTATGTCATAATTGGTCACCAATGACCAAAAACAAAACAAAAAATAATCTTCTAAAACTTTTTGTCTTCTTTGAAGTTTAGAAAGGTGATATATTAGAGTGACAAGTTGGGTATATCTGGTGAACATATTTATACTAGATAGTGGTCCTCAGCCTGTGGACCACGGACCCCTGGTGGGCCACGATGTCATCACAAAAGGTATTTAAAGAGGTTCTGTGATGAAGAAGGTAGAGACCCACTGAATAGAATTGATTTTTGACCATTCGACCAATAATTTGAAGTTTGCTACTTGAGAAATCACCCAGACCGTACTTTCACTGCTGCTGTTAAGACAATAAGTTACTATTACATCTTTGTGTGGGGTGGTGCTGTTATTGCTTTACAGCATTTCTTATGGATTGCAATGTAATTAGAGATGTTAAATTTTGGCTGAATAACAAGAGCCAGTTTGTGGAGTGGGGAAGGTTAGAAACCATGAGCCTATGAATTTTAATATTGGCTTAGCCCCAAAACCAGCTGGTGACCTTGAGCCAGCCACACTCTGTCAGCCCTAGGAAGAGGCAATGGCAAACTAGAAAAGACTGCCAAGAAAACTGCAAAGACTGCTCCAAACAATCTCCTGGATCCACAAGTGCCTTGAAGGCATTGGAAGAAAGTTCTCTCTAGCATATTTCTACATGGCACCCAAGGCTCTGATTAATACTTTGCTACAAGGGCCTTTCTCTCTACTCTGCATGAGTCTTCAGCCGTTGCTGCATTAAGAAACCCAGCATGCAAGACCAATGCCAAATAATGTGTCCAAAGTAAATTTCAAGAGGAGCTTAGCAGATGACAACACCTGATGACCTTTGCTGGGGTGAAATTGTATTTTATATCTCAAGTAAGCCACAATTTCCATCTGTTGATAGTGTTTAATTTATTATCACACTTTATTAAATCAGGGCCCCTTTCTGAAGGGATGTAAATTAATCCTGTGATCCAGGGACACTCCAAAGTTAATGCAGCCCAGCACCCTATTAAAACATGTGAACATCTCCTGTGTCTATGTTAGCATGTTGTGGGGCTAGGCAACGTCAGGAGAAATGACAACTCCTTTTTACACATTGCAGCAGTTGAGTGAGATTCTTTCACTCCAAAAGAGAAAAACCAGGTGCTAATTGGATATTTTTCTCTTTAATTAGCGGCTACCTTTGATTACATTGTCAGACATGAACCCTAAAGAATGCTTAAGGGAACATAATCTTATCTCAGCCTCTCTCTTTCTCTCACACTCTCCTCTGGCAAAGTTACTTATCATAACTAGAGGATGAACAGGCAATAAATGAATGTGATTAAATAATAAGCGACTAAAGCTGAAACTGCTCCCACAGTTTCAAGTACTCTTTCAAGTTTTATGAAAGGCCCATCTCATGTTTGATCATTTTCAATTCCCTGTTGAAAAATGATGATGAATAGACACACAGTAGGATGGCAATACACTGTACAATAAGTTTGTCTGTTAATATAAGCCAATTTGACTCCCTCTGCTGTTCATCTCTCTTTGGAATTGCTGCATAATTCATTAATATATCATCCCCAGCAGTCAATTGCAATAGCAAAGATTGAACACATGCTTGGTTGGTTCAACCCTTCATTTTGTTTTAAGGTCATGAACCAGTGTATTGGGCTGACTCGCAAACAGCTCTTCAAATTCACTTTTATTATTCTGTTAAAATTCATTTGCCTAAACAAGCCAATAAGTAGCAAAACAACTAACACACACACCAATAAGATGCAAACATTAACACATTAAAAATGCTGATTTTCAATCTCTGATAAAGGCACCAAGGTTGCAGATGAAATGGTATGAAGTAGCCCAACATTTTAGTTTCATATGCATAGGGAATTACTTGATAATAAGTTATAAGTAGGGTTGTATGGGTTTAGAATTGCTTTAGTGAAACTTTATCTGAGGTGACAAATCAATTCATTCAATTGATTCAACTGGACAACATGGATCAAATAATTCAATTTCATTTTCGTGATAAGTCCACATCAAAGAAATGCATATACACACAAATGCATATACATATTTATCCGTTTTATCCATGAATTAACCTACTGCATATGTTCCAATCAATGATTCAAATAAAATTGATAAAACCGATTCAAATGTTTGAATGTTTGGATGTTCAGAATCAGATAAATCCACTTTTTTTCTAATCAAATAAATCTGATGAGCAAGATCAAACACAATTTGAGTGGGCTTATCTTTAAGTAATTACTTTCCTGCTGAGAATCTAATTTGAATAGGATCTTGCTGTTATTGCTATCCCTTTCATATTCTAATATTCAGAAAACTGCATTTTATCATGGGATGAAAATGCCCAAATCAGAAGTGGCATATATTTCCCAATTCCTAGAAGAGCATCTTCTCACTATTAGCATGTGGGATTTTTCAGGGAGAAATTGTAGATCAAACTCAGTTATCCAAGCTGCAGGATGATTTTTGTGGATTTTGCAATGGATCCGAGTAATATATAAGAAGTATCTGAACTCTGAAAGAAAGCCTTTTTAATATCTTTCTATCTTATTCAGCTAATAGAAACAGATTATATACCTGACATTAAATGGAATATATCTCTAATCCTGGTTAAATGTTCGTATATAATGCGTTTTGATTATAGGATTGTAAATTTAGTGATTTATTATTATTTTTTAGCAAAGTGACAAAGCAGTAATAGGAGGGAAATCTATATACCTATATTTATATAGCCAAACACATATATCACATATATTCTCTATCTCTCTCTCTCAAACTAATATTTGAAATATTTTACTTTTCCCATTTGAACTAACCAGAAGTGTTAAGAATCATTTAATAACTACAGTTAGTATACATACAGCGCTGCTTGGTTTTAGAGTGGTTCTGGAGAAAGGCTCATTAGAATAATTTTATTTATACTGAAATTCTCCAGATACTTTCTCTTTTACTTTTATAATATTATGATTACTAGCTTTGATTTCTTTATTATTATTATTATTCCAAGTGATTTTATGTCATTTCATTTTTTTTAAAGAATCCAAGTGGAAAAATGTTAATCTTGTTTCTTGCACATAACCTTTTCCTTTGGTTAACTAATTTGACATCATAGCATATGTTTTCAAAAGAGAATAGTGCCTTTATACTGCAGCTTTGCACCCCATTTTCCTTGATATCTATGAATTCCTTATAAAGATGTCTTCTCAAGTGCAAATATTTTGAGAAAATATTTTGTACACACATACACAAAGTAAGAGAGAGAGGAAAAGAGAGAGAGAGAGAGAGAGAGAGAGAGAGAGAGATTGGAGACTAACAAATTTACAATCTAATGAAATGTTGTAGTTTTATGCCACTAGTGTTATGCATGTCATAGAAGATAGTATGTTTTGATCAAGTCCTTTCTCTCTTCCAAAGATTGAGTTCTTCTCAAATAAGTAAATAAGAAATAAGTGCTGGCAAATCACAGCTTCTAGCAATAAACATTCACACATACACAAATGCACAAAACCTCTGCAATGGAGTCTCCTCTTTTCATAGTTTTGATTCCCTACCATCTTTCAAGTTCTTGCGTAATTCCAGCCTTGTTGGCATGAAAGAATTTGAGAGTTCCCTGTAGAGGTAATCACCATTACAACTTTATTAGGCAATAGGGACTTTTTCCTCCGTCCAGCAATGTGTTCACCTCCTCCCAGCCACCTCCAAGAAAAAAAAAAAAGGCCTTTTAAAGGTTTTTCGTTCTTAGTCACCGAAGCATTTTAAAAGTTCAGAGATAAATATTATTTTGGTTGTGTTTAAACAAAAAGTATAACAGCCCTTAACTTTTCTTTTGGGAAATGTTTTGAGTGTGTGAGTGACTTTTCCAGCTTTAATCAACAGAAGTATTTTTGTTATGGGCTTCAAATGAAATGGAACTGTTCGTACATTCTAGGGGGTTTAGCTGGGGTTGTATATGAGCATATGTGTTTTAAGAGAATTCAGAGCTTTATAGGGTAGCTTTATGGTAGCTTTCTGGAAAGATATATTCTTTCTAACCGTAATGTAGCAGTTCTGTAGAAGATAGATGTCACATGGGAGGCATATGGTTGTTTAAAAGAAATTGCACACCCCTAAAATAGAAGACTTCACAATAAGGGGTCCTTGGTGCTCTGTGAGTTGGCTTGTTTTCTTGCAGATGTTTCCTTGCCAAATTAGGTAACTTCATCAGTGCCAGTAGGGAGTGAAGTTTGCTCTCATTTTATATTCTAGACTTCACAATGAAACATTCTGCTCGGTGTACAACTTGTTTAGAAACCCTACTCCTTTTATGACAACTTTATTTAACTGTCAGTTTTACAAGTTAAGTTTGGAATTCCTCTAGTAGCTTATTCTTGTGCATCATTATTTGCAATCACTCTTTCAGCTCTTTAATTTCTTGTTACATCTATCCAATCATTTCTTGCAATTCATCCCTTCCATTTTTCCCCACTTTATCCTTTTGTCCTGTTTCGTTTGCTTTCTCTTTTGTGCATGAGGATGGAAAGACTGACTCGTTTTTAACTTTAAAAAATGGCTGCAAAGTCAAAAAGAATTAGCTGCTACTTGATCTTTCTTAAAACTCCCTATAGCCCCTGACAAATGCAAAAATCATCTACATGAACTACAACTTACCAGCAGAAAACATGGCCACTGAAAGCTGCAAAACATTTTAAATGAGGTTAAACCAAAAAATCCATTTCTCTAATTGAGAAGGGAATTGCCAGAAACCAGTTCTAGAATAACAGCTCATGGGTTTTAAGCGTGGGAACAGAAATGCTGAAAGTTTTTATTATCACAATGGTGGCCATACTGCCCTGCTTTCATATGGCTTAACTTTCCTCCTTGCATGGGATATTCTTAAATATGCAGATACATGCAATTTCTAATGTATTTCCTGTGTAAATTTCTCTAGTATATCACATTGTTTAAGCTAAGAACTTCATTTCAAAAGCTGGATTTATACAAAACATTTATTCCAATCTACATAATGAAGTGGGAAACACAAAATAAGCAAGTTTGGGTTAAAATTTGGACCTGTAAACCTCTCTGATGGTGCTACGTGTGAGACCCACCATCTTGTGAAATTTCCATTGTTTTTTTGCAAAAAAAATAATCAAGCATAGGTAGCCCTTGTAAATGTCTTCACGTTTAGTAGTCTTTTTGATTGTAGAGTGTGGATGAAAATAAATCCTTAAATGGAGGGCAAGAAACTATATTGAAAATGATGTAAAATAATGTATTAACTCTTCTCTTTTTTTGTTCACATATTTACATTAAGCAGCTAGTTCTTTTATTCAAAGGGATTCTTTGACAACAAAGATTCAATGACAGAAGCATTTCTTCCTCTTACTTAGTGTTGCTGCAGATCAATTCTACTTAAGTTAATTTGTAGCATCTCTTTAGATAACAACTTAAAGAAAATTGAAAATATGCAAGACCATCTGGAAGAACTGAGATCTTTATTATAAGTTTCAATACCTTCATATCCTTCATATTCTCTTATCTTTATAGAATTATGTAATTAGAGTTGAAAGGAACCTTGATGGTCTTCTGATTCAACCCCATGCATGAGGCAGAAATCTTCATACCATCCTAGAAAAACGATAGTCCACCACAGAAGAGTTTTGCTTGAAAACCCCAATGCTGATCCAGGGTCAGGAATTTCATCCTTATTTCAAGTTTGGGTCCTCCTGTATAAAACTTCCAACCATTAGATCTTGTCTTACCATCATGAATTATGGAGAATGAATCCACATCCTTTTCCTTGGGGTAGTCTGCATTAGAAGACTGGACACTTATTTTCCTTAATCGTTTATTTTCTTTAGGCTCAATGCACCCAATTTCTTTAAAGCTTGTTCATATTATTTAGCCTTCAGGTTCCTCACTGTTTTATTTTGTTTTTCTCACTATGCTCTACATTCTTTGTAACTCCTAAGTATCCCTCTTGTTCAGAGCCACTCAAAATAAGATGCAATATTCCAGATCTGATCTGACCAGTGCAACATACAACAGAATTAGCATTTCCCCTGATCTTGATAAAATATTTCTGCTGAGGCAGAAGAATATTTCATTAGTTCTTTAAGAAGCAAAAGTGGACCTTCCCTTTTCACCCCACTGTCTGTTGATGTTCCCTAGCATAATATAAACTTTATTTATAGTCAAACATCAGCTATTCATTTTATATAATAAAAGTCAGGATTATAAGGAAGGAAAAAAAAGATCTCAAACAGTATTAAATTATATTTTCACTTAAAAGTGAGAAAAGTAGGATATTCTGTACTGTCAAAAGAAACTACTCATTTTTTTTTTCTTTTATTTTCTGGGTAGTTGGTCATTTTGTTTAAATTTCTGTAGGAGAAGGAAAGACAGAGACTACGGGAAGAGTCAAGAAGGGAATTAGACTGGAGTTGTTAACATTCCCATAGGCAATCGAAGTCCAGCCCTTCCGTTAGTTCTTATTCAGCACCAATTCAGTGCTGATTTCTAGTTTACTAGATTCTTGTGTACAGGCATGAGTAATAAATCAGATGCCTGCAATTTGGCAGATCGAATCTCACCAGGCTCAAGGTTGATTCAGCCGTCCCTCCTGCCAAGGTGGGTAAAATGAGGATCAAAATTGTTGAGGGCAATGTGCTGACTCTGTAAACCGCTTAGAAAAGGCTGCAAAGTACTGTAAAGTGGAATATAAGTCTAAGTGCTATTGCTATTAACTGGAGCTTAAAACATGTGGTCCTGATTCTTCATGCCTGACAATGCCCGTCCAATGGAAGTTACAGAAGACGATATGACCAGTTTGGGAATGATACCTTTTTCTTTCACTCTGAAGCCTCCCTGGCTTTCCACACATCTCAGTCTGAATAAACCAATGATGGAAGGGGAAAAAATCCCTATTTTCTGCAGGGCTGAATGGAAGTGAGGCAATGAGGAAGATTAGAGATTGCTGTGGAGAGGGTTTACCATGAAAAAGAAAGTATTAATTCACATGAGAGCTGTGCAAAGCTTCAAAGGGTGCTTCACTTCAACAGTGCCTTTGAAGCTAGCAGACATTTCTCTAAACATCACTTTGAGTGGGAGAGCAGAGAATAGCCTCTTAACTTTTTATTAACTTTACAAGGGGACAGAGATGTGTGTTTGCATGCGTGTGTGTCAGAGATTTTTTTTTTTAAAAAAAAATCTCTGTCTCTTTCAAGTTCAACTCGGCATGGCATTACAGGAAGCTCAGCTGGCTGCCCAAAACATCTCTTTGAAAGAGGTCAAAAGCTCTTCTTTCCATTTTCAAGCAAAGCAACATAATAAAATGAACCCCAGTCAGCATCTATAGAATTTATGGAATTCCAATTTAAACCATCAGGAAGAAATTGGGTTGTAGAAACTGGCTACCATATAAATTATCCACTCTGAGATACAATATGTATATGTATATGGGTATGTACATGCTCTCACAAGCTTCAATGTCTTGGTTAGCTCTATTTTTTATGAATTTATTTAGACTGGACTGGACTGGACCGGACCAGACCACACCAGACCAGACCAGACCAGACCAGACCAGACCAGACCAGACCAGACCAGACCAGCTTTATTTGGTCAAGTATGATTAGACACACGAGGAATTTGTCTGCAGAATCTCTTGGTGCATTTATAGGCTTTAACAGTAGAAAATTAATCTAAATACATTTCTTTTATATCACTACTTTTAAAAAGAGCAAGGAAAATTCCATAACTATCAGAATGGTGGGAACTTAAGGAAAAAAAATATCTATTTAGCAAGGGAGTGGACATATATGAAATCATCAGAGTCATTAGTGATGTTCTGTTTTTTTATTAAATATGGTATCAGTATATCCCTCTGTTACCAAAACAGTTATCAAAACTATTGTTATCAAAATTATCAATACAATTGTTCAGATTTGGAGTCCACATTGGCAAAATCAGGCAACTACCTGTCTTATGATGTGACTTGGATTCTCTTGAGGTGCTAAGCCTTCAATGAGGTGGAATCTTTTATCCATCCTTCAGTCCTCTAGGCTGAATCCTTGCTTCACCTATCTTCTCAAGGCAGTCAGAGGGTGGATGAATAGCTAATTGTATTATTTATTTATTTACCTACTTATTTTATTTATTTTATTGGTTTCTCATCTTACTACAGGTGACCTCTGAGAGAAGAAGTGATGCTTCCGTTTTTGAGAAGAATGGTGATGCACACAGAAAGAATCTGCACTGAATGCCAGTTTGTTTTCAGGCATAATGTGATGTGTTGGTTATTAAATATAAATATAAAACCGTAAATGACCTAGTTTCAGGCCAGCGATGGGACAATCTCTATTCCATTCAGTGTATCTATGAACATTGGATTGATTTTGGCTTCCACCTCCTCAAACAAGGAGATGGACAATGAAACCTTTTCATGGGTAGATGGATACACTGTGCTTGTAAGTAGATTGATATATTATGATTGAGTAGTTACTTCCACAGTTAGCACAATATTAGTTAACTATAAGATTTTATGTGAAGTTTTCTAAGGATTTGACAGAGATGTAACTATTATGTAGAGATACCTATTTATCATATTTCTATTCTTTTTCTCATGGAAGTAACAATGTCATATGTATAGGGTTACTCAATGTCAATGCATGAAACAAGCTTTCAAGACATACTATGAAATAATGACTGGCAAAGGGTCATCCAGTGACAGCCACAACTGAATGAGGATTAAAAAATAATCCCTCCCCCCCGATTCCAATAATACAACATTGCACCATCTTTCCTTTTAAGCCACATATTTCTCTATTGCAGATGAATGGACAAAATGAGTTTATTTTGTTTTAGTGTTAGATTTCAAGTGTAATGAAACTACCAAAATCTTTTGAGGGACAACATAAAACTTGAAGTTATTTATGAGAATATAAACTGGCAAACTAGAGTCCAATTGCTGGTAATCAGAGACATTTTTCTCAAAAAATACCCAGTTTACAAGTACGTTTATACTCCTTTTTTGTTAGTGTACACTGCAACGACCGAATGGTGTGTTGGTTTTCAAATCAAGATCTTCCAGACACAAGATCAGAATGGTATCTTCTGAAGGTTTTAGATCCACTAAATCAGGTTCAGAGTTATTTAGATCCAGCTGCTCTGTGAATTCAAAATCTTCAGATTCAACCTTGTTCTCCAATATTTCCCTGTGTCAGCTATTCAAGGTACAGATAGTCCTTGATTTTTGACTACTCATTTAATATTTTTTTAAAGTTAGGACAATTCTGAAAAAAAAGTGAGTTACCACTGTCCCAAAAGTGCTTTTTCAGGAGGCAATTGGACTTTCTGGTTTTCCTTTGAAGACATTTCGCTTCTCATCCAAGAAGCTTTTCCAGCTCTTAAAAAAGCATCTTTGGGACAATCATGATCTGGATGATTGAAAATGTCCATAGACATTTGACTTACCACTGGTCCTTGCACTTATGACCACTGCAGCAACTCCATGGTCAAGTAATAAAAATTTAGCTGCTTGGTAACCAGCATGCATTTACAACAGTTGCAGCATCCATGTGATCATCATTTACCATTTATGAGCATCTTAAATAAAAAACATCAATGAGCGAAGCTAAATCCATTTAACAACCATGACAAAAATGTCATAAAATTGAGTATGACTCACTTAATGGACTGCATTGCTTAACAATGGAAATTCTAAGCAGTCAGGAAACAGACATGACAATTTTAGGATTGGTCCCTTAGGATTTTAGGTTGGTCCTTTACTGTGGTAAGACAGTATAATAATATTTTGAAGACTGTTTGCTCTGCCCCATTTTAGGCCAAAGACAAGCAAGATGGGATTGTTTTAAACCTCTTTCTCAAGCTACCTACTTTTCCAGGACTGCACTTCTGCACTCCTTTAATGGCCCATCCATTCCTTCACTGAAATTATTTCTATGTCAATTTACCCTTACAGAAGATATAATGCTAAACTCCAGTTCCAGAACAGTGTTAGATTAAAAAAGGATTTTCTAGTAGTCGATTCTCAGCTATGCTGATGTTCACCTTAGAAGTTGCTACATAACTATATAGTCAGCATATCTTGCAAAGGAAAATACAGAAAGGAATACCTGGAAGAGCTTAGTAATGCAATTGGACATAGCAATTGGCTTCTGGAAGCAGCTCTTCTCCCCTGTTTAACTGAAAATGCAACGTATGATTTGCAAATCAGACTGAGTTATATGTCTAATCAATCTAATGTGAAAAACAAAGTGTATTTACAAAAATGTTTCTCAAAAAGTCCCTGGTTATTTGGACCGAGAGACTCTGTCAAGTCCAACCTATTGCCTACTAATGAGGTCCATTTTTTTTCTTCTTTCTCATCAATCTGTTAGCTTTTCAGCTCTCTTGGCCATCATTCAATTGATTTTTCCAACATAAGGACGTTTTTGAAGGTGGGTTTTTTTTTGTTTTTCTTTTTGTTCAAGCTCATCAAATTTAAAGTCCTTGTTCCATGAACATTGATATTTTCCACCCAAGTCTGTCCCATGTGCATTTTGAAGACTGGGGTAGCAGCTGCCTCCCTTGGCAACTACCAGAATACAGCAATAAGAAAATCAGTAGAGCCCAAATGCTGATAATCCACCTGTTCTCAGCATCAATAATGTGTTGGATAAAATATCATTTTCCAACATTGCAAAACCACTTTTTGTGGTCAGCAATGACATTTATTATTTTAACAGAGATACAACTTAAGCTGTGATTCTGCATCTGTTTAAAATCAATAGCTTTTGTTCACTTTGTAGGCTTAGCTTTAACATCCATCTTTCCAGCTCTAATCTGCCACATATTTATGGACATCTGGGTCACCTTGAAATTAACAAACAATACCTCTTGCTTGGGAGACTTGAAAAAAAGATAATAATTTGTTCACACTGTGCACCATTGATTTTTGTTATGCATTATAAAAGATGATGATGATTGGGAAGGTACAGATTAATGTACATGTAATCAGTTTAACTACCTAGTTTGTAAACCAAGCAAACCAAGATATTTAAAAAAAATAATAGTCATAACTTGTTCTTTTAGTGACAGTGGTTCAATCCCCTATTAATTAATTATTCTAAGTAGAATCATCAGGGTTCCAATTCCAATCCATCTAATATAATTTAAAATGAAGCTATTGAGAATGCATTTACAATTCAAAATAAATGATTTAGAGCTGTTCATCCGAAGTTTTCATACATAAGATTTCCTTCCTTCCTTCCTTCCTTCCTTCCTTCCTTCCTTCCTTCCTTCCTTCCTTCCTTCCTTCCTTCCTTC
>JANHFL010001859.1:99951-117512 GCA_032468155.1 Oxyrhabdium leporinum
CTTTCTTTCTTTCTTTCTTTCTTTCTTTCTTTCTTTCTTTCTTTCTTTCTTTCTTTCTTTCTTTCTTTCTTTTTCTGGATTCTTGCATTCACTAGCTGTTTAAGAATAGTGAACAAATCCTAAGTAGGCAATGAAGATTTTCCACCACATCAGTACAATGGCAGAAATGAGTTTAATAGGAATACTGCATTTGAAAGTCAAAGATGTTTCTCTCATTAAACTTCATGGTTCTGACGAAGCAGGAATGGTGCCTAATGATCTGGAACTGTCTCCAAATATCTAGTCAGCAGTGGCTACAAAATGTGGACTAACAGGACAGCAGGCAAATCTTACCGGTCTACCACTGTTGGTTTTCTGCAGTTCCTCATTCTTTTATTCATCTAAAAATCATGACTGGAAAAGCCATTGATGCAAGGTTGTGAATTTACAAAAGTCGAACAAACATTCTCCTTACATTCCCTGAATCCAGCTAACTATTATTTGTGGAATAATTGAAAACTTTCTCTTAATTGTATTAACTTTTAAAAGGGTATCAACCTGTCTAACCCAGAGCACAGAGCGAGACTGAAAGTCAGTTTAAATAAGCATAGTGACTCATTATGTGTGTAAATGAATAAGGCACACTATATTTGTATATGAATAAGGCACACAAATCTTTTACTATGTCATGTTATGATTTAGCCTAGCCTAGTCTCAAGCAATCTACCTGGAAGCAGTATCTAGAGGAGATGTTTCCCATCAGGTATTTCCTGATTCTTTAAAAGATAAGTTGAAATATTTTACCTGGCATTTTAACTCTCTTATTGTTGAAGACCAGATCAGTCTTTGAAGACTGGAATGTTATTTGGATTATTTATCTGAAAAAGAACTGGAAAGCTTCATCAGGACATCCTGTCCTGGGCATCAAAGGACTCTCCTCTCTGGCTACATGAACTGCCTCCATTGAGCCTTGTAAAACATGGCGGTATTATTTGGTACAGTGCAAGAGTGTTTTAATTTAAATGGAATATTAGATCTGCCACATTCATAGGACAAGCTCTACCACTCCCACTTTCATATTGATAGGATAGACTCTACCATCTTACCTAGTTTGGTAATGAAACTTCTGCAAGAAAACAATGAAGTTCAATGAACACCAAGGACCCCTCATTTCAACTTTGCACTACAAACATTCTCATTTATTGTATGCCACTCATCTATAACATTTGGAAAGGGATTCCAGGGAAGAACAGTTATCTCAAGATAATCTGTAACTAGGCTTGTCTGCAATCTCGTGCAGTGCATCTCTTGTCTGCAATTTTGTGCAATGAGATATTCCAATAAACCACAGAAAAGTAATCATCTACCTAACAGGCACAAAATAGACATTTAGTGCTTTATTGACATTCTTTACTAAATAGTAATGGTGCATATGATGTGCAGTCATATGGATTTAATGAATTACTTGGGAATTAAAAAACAATGGTGATAGATGGATGGATGGATGAATAGATGGATGGATGGATGGATGACATAGACAGACAGATGATAGAAAAATAGATTTATTCATTAGATAAGTAGACATATATTGGTTAATTTTAACCATTGTAAAGACGGTCTGTCTGCATTATGTGACCAATACCCAGACAGGGATAGACATTAGGTGTATTTATACAACATGCTTAATCAATTTATGCAATCTAATTTTCTGGGATCACACAACAGCCTGTAACTTAAACTAGCCTTAATATTGGGCTCAAATAATAGGCTAAATTGTAATCTGATTGCATTATTCACTGAACCACAAACTAGCCAATCAGACACAACGACTAAGAAAAAAGTGTGGGCATTTCCAGTTTAAGTATGTGTGCTCTAAAATTTAATGAGATGTAAAGTTTAAAAATGGGGACCCATAGCTTTGCCTAGCTACAACGCAAACTCCCAATGCACATCAGATTCAAGTACAGATCTTCATAAAATAATCAGCAAAGGAATGCACTGATAAATAATACAATCCCCCCTAAAGTTTGAAACTTAACTAACAGCAAGTTCTTTTTGGCATGACTGTTCGGTCAGAAAAAATATCATAGAAATATTCATACTTTTTTTTATACACACCTCTTGAATCAGCTTTGTATTCACTTTTCTCTAATACATATTTTATACTGTAAGAATGATAGTCCTGCATTCTGACAAATTCACTGTGCCTATGTGAAATGGCTATTGCCTTGATAAGGCATTTAAACTCATGGGGGTGATATTTCCTAACGATAACTGGGGAAACTGAAACTGAAATTTATTTTTCCAGGCAAATAAAATGCTTGACAATATCAAAACAATAAATCACAGATGAGAGGAAACACCAGCACAATCTAGGGATATATACATGCTTTTATAATTTAAGATCATTCCTAAGGAAATGAAATGAAAATTAGACTGACTCAGATAAAAGTCTAGTGGCCAATTCATGAAAGTGGGTCTGCATGTTATCTCACAGTAGAGTCTATGCATTGTGATACAACAGTAATAAAGTTATGTTATCTGACAGCAATAGGGAAATATGAAATTGTTCTGATCATCCTGAAAATTTCATTATATATTGTTAGATTTTTATATACCTGTATTACTTTATAGGTAACTCACGGTGGTGAACATACCTAATATTCCTTCCTTCTCCTATCTTCCCCACAACAGCAAACCTGTGAGATGGGTTGGGCTGAGCGGGTATGATTGGTCCAAAATCACCTAGCCAAGTTTCATCCCTGAGGCAGAACTAGAACTCACCATCTCTTGTACCAAAGGTGCTTTTTCAAGAGGCAACTGGACTGTCTGGTTTTTCTTTGAAGTTGGTTCACTTCTTATCCAAGAAGCTTCTTCAGCTCTCATGGATGAGAAGTGAAATGTCTTCAAAGGAAAACCCGAAAGTTCAGTTGAAAAAGCACCTTTGGGACAGCCATGACCTGGATGACTGAGAATCTCCATAGTCACCATCTCCTGTTTTCTAGGCCAGCATTTTAACCACTGTACCAAACTGGCTCACAATTACAAGGAAACACATGAATAAAGATAGCACAATCGAGATATTTGAATTATTAAAGACATCCACAAATAAAATAGAAATTAACATAATCAATAGCACTACAAAGGACTGGAATAATGAAGACGTTCATTGGAACTATGTTGAATGTTCCTGATGAATCAGATAATGTTGTGATGTAAGTTATTTTTTTTATCATTGTAGTTTAGTTCAGATGCTTACGTTTTGATTCTGATATAAGCCTTGAGCATTGGTTCTAGCCTCTTACTTTATTTGTAGTTTCCATTAAACTGGAATGACAGTATCAAAATTATTTTAGATTCCAGAATTAAGAATATGTTCCCCTTTAATTTTTCAGAAGGCACAGAAGAAAAGTTTCTTAGAGGTCAGAACTGGAAAAAACAATTACATATTTCATCCCATTGGACAGAAAAAATATAACCAGATGATATATAGTTCAGTGGAGATTGAGTGATTAATGAATCATATAATTGCCTGTTACTGCACCCTTTGGCCACACACACTCATTTTTAGAAAATATAATAGCAAATGCCATGACATTAAGAGATGATAGACAAATCAAAGCAAACTCATAAGTGAGGTCATCTCACATCACCTTTTTCTTGGTGGCTGGCAGCAAATCCATCATATTCCAGAATGGTTAAGGTGTTAACAAGTTCCTAATTAGCAATTATTCATCCATATTAATAATATATATTGCTGCTCAGTCTAGCAACCAAAAGAATTATTCTGAATGACAGGGTGAGAAAATCTGTTCCGATCTATGACTCTGACAACTAATTAGACACATTTTCCCCTGAAACGTATAAATTTTATTATTCTATTTCTTTTTTTAAAAAAAAACTCCAACATATAAAAGCTACAACTGAAAAATCAGTTGCTCTTGTGTAGCCTGCTATAAGTATTTGTAATTAAATAAGTAATAACTGGATATCTTTTTATTCTTCCTTTTTTGGGTTACCTCTTTTAAATTTAAGCATGCTGTCAAGAACTGTCATTGTTTACTGATCTTTGGCCAGCTTGTTTGAGATTTTGGAGTTTGTTTTTGGTTGAAAAAAATGTGAAAGTATTGTTTTAAATGAATAAGATAAATAATGATGATTAACAACCCTGACATTGTTTATTTGAAATTATTGCTAATGTGACAGTCACTAAGGTGGTCCTGATAATACCCTATTAACTAAAGACAAATACTTTCATTTGTATTTTTTGCTTTACGATTACCATTGTTATAAAGAAAGCACTTTGATTTAGCAGGAGTTAATTAGATGAATTTGAAAAAAAAAATATGCATGCTTATAGTTCAATGGATTGTGGTTTGAAAAGGATAATTGATCCATGAGAATTAATAAAATTCCTCACAACAGAAGGGAAAAAATCATGTTTCCCCATACCCTGATGGCACCATGGTGATACAAATACATCTTGCTATAAATGAATTGCATTGCTATTATGGAATACCATAGAACACAGCTCATAATTTTGGAAAGCTATGTGGCTGAAAGCAAGGAATTATAAACATAGGTGGTGTTATCCTCACAATGAATCAGTAGTTAATTTAATTTAATTCATTGTAACGTTTGCTAGAAGTTCCAAGGATAGAACCGTGACATTTTTCTTCCAAAACTACAAATTATAGTTGACCCACATCCAAGAATGAAATAGGTAAAAGAAGCAAAGAAAAAAAAATGAAGAAATAATGATTTTGTGTAATAAATTTTCTGAACTCCATATTAAACATGATTAAAAACTGTTCTAAACAGATATGAGCTGGTTACCATGCTTTGTTGAATCAGCCATCATGTCCGAGTTCGTATATAATGCTAAATAGGGTTTCTGAACTATCATTTTGGGATGGAGACCTTGCCCTAAGATAAACAAACACTCATTATGCTAAATATGACATGCCTACTACATCCCCAACCCCAATTATAATGCTGGCATGGCGCCATTCGAGAAGAATTCTTTCTGCTACATCATTTTTGTGAAACTGGAATTCTGAATGACATTTTCTAATTCAAAGCTAAAAACAAAGGGGGGTAAGTGGCAGTAACCATTTTTTATGAGTAATAATAATAAAAAAACTTCACCATGAAAGCCAGCTGGGTAACTTTGGGCTAGACACTCTCTCTCAGCCCAACCTACCTCACAGGATTGTTATTGTGGAGAAAACAGGAGGAGGAAGCTGTGTTGGATACGTTTGCTGACTGGAGTTATTTGTAACAATAATAAATGAAGGATCTAAATGAAGTAAAACTCTGCAGGTTTTAATTTTAAAGAACCCATTAGCGTAGAGATGGCGAGCTCCCCTTTTTCAGTTTCCTGCTTAGTACTACTTCTTTCTGTTTTCTCATTTGGGGTTTCACATGTAGGGTTCCACAAGGCTGTTACAAAGTCAGCCTTACAAGGCCAGATGAGAGGTAGCAGATGGAAACTTATTAAGGAGAAATCCAATCTGGAGCAAAAGAGAAATTTCCTGATAACGTGTGCTGCAGCTGCCAAAAGAGCTAACATGAAGTGTTAACAGCACTTTATAATAGCTTGGTAATACCACACTTGGAATACTGCATCCAGTTTTGGTCAGCACGATGTAAAAACGATGCTGAGACTCTAGAAAGAATGCAGAGAAGAGCAACAAAGAGGATAAGAGGACTGGAAGCTAAAACATATTAAAAAATGGTTGCTGGAATTGGGTGTGTCTAGTTTAATGAAAAGAAGGACGAGGGGTGACATGATAGCAGTTTTCCAATATCTCAGGAGTTGCCACAAAGAGGGAATCAAGCTATTCATTTGAGGACAGAACAAGAAGCAATGGATGGAATCAAGGAAAGTCTATGGAGATTCTCAGTCATCCAGGTCATGGTTGTCCCAAAGGTGCTTTTTCAGGAGGCAACTGAACTTTGTTTTTTCTTTGAAGATATTTCACTTCTCATCCAAGAAGCTTCTTCAGCTCTTACAGGATAGTGGATGGATTTCCAGAGAGAGTAGATGGATTTCCAGAGAAAAATTGCACACTACAGGAACCAGGAGCACTACTCAGGACACAGATAAACCTCCAAGTACTTCAACAACCCTCTAAAAGAATGCAAATGACCAGCTGTCTGCAAGGAATATAAATCCTTCCATTCCCCACTATCCTGTCAAGGCTGAAGAAGCTTCTTGGATGAGAAGTGAAATATCTTCAAAGAAAAAACAAGAAAGTTCAGTTGCCTCCTGAAAAAGCACCTTTGGAATGATCAAGGAGAGAAGCAGTCTAGAACGAAGAAGAAATTTATTGACAGTGAGAACAATTAATCAGTGGAACAGCTTGCCTCCAGAAGTTGTGACTGCTCCAACAAAATAGGGTTTTTTTAAAGAAGAGATTGGACAACCATTCATCTGAAATGGTACAGAGTCTCCTGCCTGAACAGTGGGTTGGACGAGAAGAGCCCTAGAACCACAGCACTGAATTCTTGCCGGTTCTCTAATCTTTCCTAAGATTTATCCAGAAAAACAACCAACTACTTTTTCTTTTCCCTTGTGGCCATGAAGTCTTTTTTTTAAAAAAATATAAAAAGAAAAAAGAAAGGAGGTTTTGAATCAAGAAAGAAAAGAGCCAGGAAAGAAATGGATTCCATTTGATAAATGTGTCCTTTGGTTTCCTTTTGTTCTTCTGTTTTCAGGAAGATGGTGCTTAGGAAATTCTGTGCAATTGGAGAATTGATTAAGACTTTTAGGTGAGCTCAAAGGAACAATTGAGAAGTTGTGGTCAATATTTTAGCTTTAATGGGAAATTCTGTATTCTAAAGGTTATTCTGTTTCCCATTTAATGAGTTTTTTTAGCCAAAATTGATGCCCTCCGATTCTTTGAGATAAAATATTTTGGTGTACGTTCATTTTGTGTAGCATTTGAGCAACTGAAGCAAAGTCTTTGCATTTAATCAGTCCAATTAATTTTAATTGTAAATATCCATTTCCACTGGATAACATTATTGGAAAGTCTTAATATCTTTTGAGTTTTTCACAGGGAAACAATGAATCTTACTTTCAGTTCCTGAGAATACCTACAGAAAATCCCATAATTGCTGATTTAAGTTACATTAAACTTGAATAAACTGTTAATGAGTAAAAAATAAACCTAACTGACTGACTCATTAATCTTATTCCAGATAAGTAAACCTGAGTCTCGGAATTTATACTGTGTTCCATCTTTCTTAGAATCAGAGAGAAACTTGATGAACATAAATGGAATTTAAGACTCTGCTAAAACATTGTTAAGAGGACATTTTTCTTAGTACTTGGCTACATAAAAGTTGATTATTACACCTGCTTCACTAAAATCACATATAGCAGATATTAAAATAAAAACCTGATGTATTTGAATACTAATAAAGTCACATTTGTGGGCACTCGAATTAATTTTTCTATATTTGGTAAAGAACATTTGGAGAATGATCTATAATTATGCTTGATTTAAGGTAAAGTAGAGTATTCGGAAGTTATGAACCCATGCAAATTTATTTCTAGATTTCTCTCTCTACCTCTCATATATATACATGTGTGTGTGTGTGTGTGTGTGTATGTGTGTGTTTACACAATGGATTACTAATGTATATTAATATTTCACCTACATTAGTAAAACACAATAAAGTATAAATGCTAAAAATATATATGTTCAAATGCCAATGTCTAGGCCATCTACCCACTGAAGTGCAACATCATTTATCTCCCTCTCCCTCTCTCTCTCCCTCTCATATACTGGAGTTGCCTCTCAACATAAAAAAATGACATTTTCAGACCCAATCTCCCCCCCCCAATACGTAAATATTACATTTCAAATAGGCAAGATCTAAAGATGGATTGTCATCTTTAGTTAGTTCAGCCGTTCAATTTCTTCTGCCAAATCCTCTTAGCATTGGTTTATCTAATCCTCTTTATCACCGGCTCCTTGTAGTTGACTCATGTGTCTCAATCATCATAGATCAATCCCTGTAAGCAAAACTTTTAGTCATTCTAACAGAAGATTTAATATGAGATTTTTTCCCCCTAATTCAAATAGTTCTAAAAACCTTGCCTGAAGAGTCATAAATCATTTGAAGACAAAACTTCAACCCATACATTGGCATCTGTAGGTGAATTTGGCCTTTGGTATAAGTCACAAAAGCTGACCCCTGAGAATTACATTCATGGGTTGCTTTATCTTCTTTGTAGCTCATATGCTTTGGAGGTGCTGAAATAAGTTCCATAATTAACTTGTAGAACTTGTGGGAAATTGTAATCACACTTAGACTTTTATACTGCTTCACGGTGCTTTACAGCCCTCTCTAAGCAGTTTTACAGAGTCAGCATATTGCCCCCAATGACCTTGGAAGGATGGAAGGCTGAGTCAACCTTGAGCTGATGAGACTTGAACTGCTGACTCGCCGGCAGTTGGCAGTATTAGCCTGTAATACTGCATTCTAACCAATGCGCCACCACAGCTCATTGGTGAAATTGGGTTGATGGAAGATGGATGTACTAGTTGTGATGTTCCTTTCCTTGACAGTTAAAACTTATAAAAAATAAATAATAGAGAAAAATATAAAAAGTTTTATAGGTAGATAAAACTTAATAAAATTTATTATAATTAGAACTGCAGAAAAACAAAATTGCTACCAACCTGCCTTCCATTGTGGACCTATATACTACCCGAGCCAGAAAGAGGGCTATGAAAATAACTACAGACCCCTTACATCCTGAACATAAACTGTTTCAACTTCTACTCTCAAAACGACGCTAAACGGCACTGCACGTCCGAACAACTAGTCACAAAGACAGTTTTTCCCCTCATGCCATCACTCTGCTAAACAACTAATTCCCGCAACACTGTCAAACTATCTAGTAAGGCTGTATTGTATTATTGTTCTCATCTTCCCTATTACCTATCTCCTTATCTTATGACTATAACTTTGTTGCTTGTAACTTATGGTTTATATTATTTACTTAGTATCCTAGTATGATTTATGTTGACTTATTTACGATTCTATGAGTATCTTATGACAACTATGGTAGTATCTTATAACAACTAAGTGTTGTATCTTATGATTTATGATGAATGTATTTTTACAATGACTATGATCATGATTTATCACTTATTGCTTGTATGTACACAGAGAGCTTATGCACCGAAGACAAATTCCTTGTGTGTCCAATCACACTTGGCCAATAAAGAATTCTATTCCATTCTATTTATCCGCTGAACAAAATAGGTCTACCATCTGAAATGCAGAAAACCATGTAACTTGTACAGATGGGCATTACTGTATTGTTCTGCCTTCTGAGAAGAATATGCATTTACATATATAATTTTTAAAAGTTATATTTACAATATAAATTTACAATCTTTTTTTCTAGATATGTGGCTTCTATCCTATACCAATGGCTGTTCCAATCCAAGTCTGGAACTGTATATTTTTCTTGAGCTTTTCTAAATCTATTCTAGCCTTCAATATTTTTAAATCCACTAATGACCTGAAATTGCCACTCAGTTTGTTTTCTTCGGAATATTCCTGGAACCTGGAATGATGCTCACATTCCAGATGTGATCTAGAAAAGATGCAGTATAGTCTAAGATCATTTATTAAAAAAGGAAGAAAGTAGAAAATTGCACCTTTCCAAACAATGCTTTCATATCAAAGCATTAATTTTGTCCCTTATCATCAAATTCACACAGAAATGAGTGGAAATTAGCAAATATGTTCTCAGAAATTTGAGAGTTTATAATATTTCATTGACAAATCTATAGAGGGCTGATTGCTGACTGCAATGAAATTCTAAAATCCTGTTAATCTACACCCACTCTGTCAAATGTGGTGAGCATAGACAGATTGCTTATCCTTACTTACTGTAACAAAGTGGATGGATCTTTTTTTCTCAACACTTGTTGCATTTTCTTCCTTCTTCCTCTCATCAGAAAACATTGTCCCATCAGTTCTCTTCATCTCGGATCTACTGAAGTAAAGCAGAATGCCTGTTCCTTGCTTTGTTTACCCTACAATTCTCATTCTCCATCAGCTCTTTTTGGATATCCAAACCAACCTGTAAAGCTGAATCAGCCCCTAACAGAGTTGCCTTGTATAAGTGGTGTGGTAGCAATGTGTCACCTAATCTACAGCCTTCACTATTGAAAACTCAAAAATATTGAAACACAGGAAATCTAGCTGCATTTTTTACAATGGTTACCCTTCTGACCGCTTCTCCTCATGCCATTAACATCAGGCCTGGCTACAAGCAGTGGGATACTGAATAGTTTTCTTACTGAATAGAAATGTGCAGCTGCTTTGACACAGATCATACCTTCACTTGAAAATTGCTTCTGCTCAGTTCAGGGGGGATCGTAGTATTAACGGACTTGGCTTTGCTGATTCCAATTATATATCCATAGGTAGCAATAATGAAGCATGTGTATGCGGAGGAAGAGACAAATAGAGAGCTTATTCTGTCTACACCTAAGTTCCAATCTACACCTAAGTTCCAAACTGTCTCAAGAACAGTGTTTAGTATCTCCAGACCAGTAATTGATTCAGTATGTTATGTATGTATTACACTGGAAGCTTATAAATAGGTGTGCACCTTACAAAAAGTTAATAGGTGGTACATGGGAGTAGAGTGTTTATAAAGCAAAGAACCAGGTGGTGTGTGTTACCAAATATTTCTTAACGTATCACTTAGGATATATTTTTTTCCAGCTCTGATCAATTTAACTTTGAATAAAAAGCCTGTGATAATAATGCAGATGTTTCATATCCCAAAGTAGTCTCACAAAAATTCAGTTTAACACAAGGTCATGGAAAAGAATCTTTAGGGATTTTTCAAGGTCTTTAATGATGAAGCTTTTAGTATATTCCAGAGCTGTGGCTCCAGGGCAGAAAAAAAAAAAACTTTTAATGAGAGCTGGACAAGAGGGGCCACTGAAGCAGCGATGAGCTTTCGGGCTGAATGGCCAGGATTTCATTTTCTTTTGTTCTCATATTTCACCAGAAGCTGTGGCTGGCATCACGAGAGCTCCCAAAAGTTCACTGCTGCTTTCCTGATGCCAGCCATGAAGGACTGTGCCTTCCCTATGTAAGGGAACCTGTAATGTAGATTTTAGATAGCAACAAGATGCGATGGGTGAAGATAACACTTCAAATACATCTGGAATGATGTACCCTCATTCCAGATAAAAGACAGAAAAGATTTATGCCGGTCCCTTGTTAAGCAAGGCCAAACTCTACTCTAACATTCAAGAGCAGAAGAGATTTTTTTTTTTTTTGTAAAGATAGTATCTTGAAGGTCATACTTTAGTGGACCTAATTCCTTGTTTCTTTTGTTTTGCCACTTTAGCTGATGAAAAGTATTGGAAAATGTGAAATCTTTTGTCTGTACACTTTGCTTGATTTAATAACATTATTTATATAGATGTTAAGCTATATCTAAATTAAGGGGGAAAAAACAACAACAGGACATATCCTTGTCCAGCAAACAACAACCAGATAAGCAGGGATTAACATCAGACAAACAATCAAGCAGAAAACAATACCTTAATCAAGGAACAACCAAGCAGAAAATCACACTCATACCAACACTGGCATGGCAAGCTACTGTATAACAACAGGGAGAAAACCCCACATTCCCTAGCACTAATGGTGATGATTGATAGAGAGCACCTAGGATTCCACAGTTCAACCTTCAACCATGTATATTCTCTTCTTTTGGATAAATTCCTCTGCTAACCAGATAACAACTTCTCGTTCCTCCTATTTTGCATTACTGCCCTACCCACTAGGGCTGTTACAGTCCGCAAATGCCCAGTCACTAAAAAAATATTTACTCCTCGTATAAAATCATACCATAATCAAAACCAACGGTTTTGGTAACAGGGTAATTATGAATTAATGGCATTACAGAGCCGTAGGTGAAATCTGATTTATACACAGGGCCTGGAAATGAACTAGTCAAATCAAATACTAAGAATAAAAAAAATGGTAAGGAGGGGAAACCAAGACTGATTACACAATGCTTGCTCTGCTGAAATGAAAAAGAAAAAGGATGGGTTTTTACAAACTCTCTTTTCACTGTTCTGGTTTCTAAGTACCCTATTAGTCAAGGTGATGAAGATATCATCAATTAGATTACAGAAACAATATAAATATTTGAACCAGTCCATTTTCCCCAAATTCAGTCCCACTATAATAACTTTACATGTTCCTCATTTATTATAGTGCAATCAAATTGAAATCAATAGGTTTTAAACACACTTAGCTTGCAAGGCTGTTTACAGCTATTATACTTCTAGAAAAATAAATATTATTTATTAGCACTGGAGAGTCTCAGCTTCAGAGTAGTCGTCTAAGTCTATCCATGCAAAAGAATGAAATGTTAGGATCCTGTTGTGATAGAATGAGCTGAATCATCTCAGGCAATGGAAATGTTTTTGTCCTGCTAGTAATGATATAACAGAGCAGTGTGGTGGCCTAGAGGTGAAAACACTTGCCTCCTACTCAGAAGGTTGAGAGTTCAATCCTAGGTAGCAGCAGATGTTTCTCTATCAGGGTGCAAAGAAAAAAAAAACCTGCTATGAACTCTGTATGGCATCAGGAAGGGCATCCATCCAGTAAATGTTCAGCTATAGGGTTGTAAAAAGAATAAAATAAATAAAATAGAGGTGGGATATGAATTCTAAAATTAAAAGAGAACCCAATAAAATTCCCTGAAAATGTTGTGTATTTAAGATGCTGCACAGGCATGCTTCTCTCCTTGTGACTAGAACAAACTGCAGGGAGGATCTCAAAATGCTGAATCCATATTGCTCTTTAATGCAGGATTTGAAATTTGGAGATAGAATACTGCAAACATCCAAAAATTCTAGCTGCTGTGCAACTATAGGAAATGAGTGTTTTGTTTTTCTTTGCTTTGCTTTTCCTTTTTCTTATTTTTGTGCTTGTGATCAGGAGAAATGCACAAGGAAGCATGTCTTCTGATCTTTGTTTTGGGATTGGGGAAGTTGAATCCCACCAAGTTTCCTGCCTCCCAATGAAACCTGGAACCATTTTACAAACTGCCTTTTATAGAAGAGACCCTAGAATACATCCAGTGTGACCCCCTTCTAAGTGGTGGTTTCACTGGAATATGTCTGACAAATGATATCCAGGACATGACATGTTTGATGAACTCAATACTTCATTTGCTGGTCCATTCCAATGGCTAGCAACCTATATGATCAGAAATTCTTCTGGATGCATAGCTCTAACTCTGGAACAATAAAAAATAATAATGCTGCTCCTTCTTTTAAGAAGCAACTCTTCAGATATCTGAAACTGCTATGATATCTCTTCCACAGGATAAATTGATGAACATATCCAATCTTTTAATGATTGCTCATAAAGCTTCCTGAGATGCCAAGGAGAAAATTCATCCTCCATTGAAAAACCTTTTACATCCAGTATTGCATGGTGTGGTAGAACTCATAAATAGAAGTTAGATGTATTTTCCTGGAGGATTCCATAGGAGAACGTCCAGTTGTGTCCACTTTGTCTCCGTCCCCACCTGCCACCCTGTAATGGGGGACCCATATCAGCCTTGAAGCTTTAATTATCTTTTCTGATAGACCTGTTTCTGCTGAAGCCTACCTTCGTCCCATACATTTTATAACAATGCCTGTCATGCTATGCCTGTCATAGCTGTCATACACTTTAAATTTTTTTGGGTGTGCTGTAGCTCAGTACAAGGGCTGAACAGATTTCCTAAATCTCTGCAAATGTTACAAGAAAATGAAAGAAGCCCTCCTGAGGAAGGCAATCAGGGCCTGCACCCATGTTCACATCATCAAATGAAGCAGTTCAAAGAGACCTTACATTGGCAGTGATATTCTCTATCACATAACTCCTGAAATTATCAATAGAAAATTTTGATCTGCATAAGTCACATGATTTCTACAACACTTTGGTTTTCTTTAAATAGGAAGAGAGCCACGTAAGTGGTACACATTTGAAAATGTATCTTGCAACTTTTCACCTCTTCCATTTTGTTACATGAAATCTACCTCAATGTTTATGAGAAACAGGAATGATTACAAGCAAAAAAAAAATCAGCCAACCAACCAACCAACCAAGAATGGGGTGAGGGTGGGCCTTGAATTAAGGGAATGTTTTTATAATTTTATTTTTAAAAAAGTCTATAAACTACTAAGGGCTCAAATAGCACTCAGATTGTTCCCCTTGCTCTGCAGCTTCATAATCTTTTTTAAAGATCTCAAGGAGCAGTCAGCAATTTTGGGGATGAGTGAGAGCCAATGAAATGGAGATGTAAACAAGGTTCCCACCAAGATTCTTCACACTTGTTTCTGCTGGTATAAAATGGTGGCTATGCAATTGACCTGTATTGCACAAGGTCCCTAATTTAAATTTTATATTTGTCATGAAGACAATATACTGCTTAGACAAGCTCAATGAATATCTATTGCAGGGGTGTCAAACTCACATCGTCACGACGGTGGAAAAAGTCTCACCCCTATAATCATGAGATTGAGAGAATATTCCTTCTATGTTAGGCACAATTAATACTTTTCAGTGTATACATCCAACATAACATCTATGGAATTTACATTAAGTTAGATTCTATGTAGTTAGTCAGGAAGTGGTTTCCACATATCCATAGTTGTACATTCTGGAGTATTTTACTCCAGAAATAAATTACCAATTCTGTTCTGACGTCAGCTGGAAATTAAAATTATCTGTATGGTAATTGTTAGGTTGATTGATGGCTGTTAGCTGTAATACTTAAGTGAAATGGTCTTAAAGGCAGGATACTGCTAAATACCAATTTTTGGTACAGGAAACTATTGTCATGATGTCCTGCTAATTTTTTCCCCAAAACCTCAGATGATCCACTCAGTTAAGAGAGTGCTGGATACATATAATTTTTATTCTGAAGAAGCAGGCCAGCTCTCCTGTTCCTAAACTAATGTCATGAGACACTAACAAATTAATATAATGCTAAGTTTACATCTCATACTAAACTATAGTGTGGTTTGCTTTTGAGTAAGGGCAATATGAACCTGCCAATTGTGGCTTAGTACTATGTGTGAGCTAGGCTATATCTTATTCAACAAGTCATCATAAAAATATATTGGTTTGGCATAATAGACAAATTCAGCCATGATGTTAATCTTTAACTTTCTTATTGTCAGTCAGCATGGTAAGTATCAGATAACTTATTTCACTTTCTCAAAATGCATGTTTAAAATATTTTTCTTTACGTTCCCTACTGATGTCTTTTTTAAAAATTAACTATCAGAGGATTTCCACAAACATTAATGTAGACTAGAGTCTCCATTCCAATGTATTTTCAAAAGTTCAGAATATCCAACATTTGCCATTTTTACTGCTGCTTATGCAACAAATAAAGATGGAAAGATACATTAAGAATTTGTGTTAAGTGCTTTGTTAGCGATTATAATTTTTCATTAGAACTTGTCTTCTGTTTAGTATTTTTTCTTAGGTATTTATTATTGACTTTAATTATTTGTAAGCCAAATTTCCTTACTTTCAGCGGGGAAGTGGTCCTAAAAATAACACTCATGCTGATGAATTTAAAGAGTAGTCAAATTTAATATATAAAATACATAAATTGGGAGCAGCTATGGTGTTGTTTAAATTAGTGCAAATAAAAACCCACTACTGTTGGTCTTAATTAAAAGATTAAGGTCTTCTGAAAATTCTTTAAATTCGCTCAATTTCATGAATGTCTCTTTGCAGTTTTGCAAAGAGTTTCCAAAAAATGCAGGGGAAGATATTCAGGACACTTTGAAAATATAAAGTTTTTTTTAATTACTCATTTCTCAGAAACTCAACTAACCCTCTTCTCTCTTGCCAGATATAAAGAAGCAAGGGAGACCTTTTCTTAGCACTTTGAGTAAAATATTTGGGAGAGAGATTATATGTCTATGTTGTCCCTTGCTTTCTGTACTCTGTGAAACAGAATAACTCAAATAAAAGTTGCCAACTAATAGATTTTATCAATATTGGCTTGGGGTTCCTTTTTGGCCAGTGTCATCTGTTTCTGTTATAATGCTTGGAAAGATCACACTTCACTAAGAAATACTTTGCCCAAGTAGGAAACCTATCTACAGGGTTTAAACAGCTGTTTTTGGCTTTTATGTTTATCTGGACCCTGATCTTAATAAATATTAAAAGTAAATGCTCACAATAGCCCATTTCAAAAGTTTTCACCTATGAGTTGTAATCTCAGGTGTCCACAAGCAAATTTGAAGGAGTACATTCTAAACTGCCTTAGAATTTGCTGTCATTATGGGTAGATAAACTGGTTGTCAGATTGTCCAAACAAAATGGAAAAGAAAGGTGGAATATGATATGATACTCAATGCATCAAGACAGCATTGTCAGGTTCTGAGAGGGCTCCAAATTTCAGTGTGTTCCTCCTGCTCAGAACTGTAGAATAGTGAAGTCAAAGTAAAGATTTAAGCTTCATAAAAATATGGTAGGATCTGAAACAAATAGTTCTTGCTGGAAAACATTAAAATGTTACTAAGCTAAATGTTAAAGTAGAATCTAATATAATTCATATAAGAAATAAATTGTGATTTGTTACTTACACAAATTCTGGTAGATTCTACTTTGCAGGAAGTGTTCTTATTATAGCCAGAGGTGGGTCCAACCAATTGCTGAATCTGAGCAAGCAATTATTTGTTTCATACTGCATGGTAGCTTGAATGTTCATAAAACAAATGAGACCAGCACTAAACATGGATGCTGTTTATATGGATCTTGCTGATACATTCACATTATCAGCAAGACCCATACAAAAACCTAATCTAGAGCAGTGTTTCTTAAAATGAGGTCCAAGAGTCTGCAAAATCAAAATTATTTGCCAGCTGTGTTGAAAAAATTACAAGATTAAAATCCCATGAAACAACCATGAGAAGACGCAGTGGCAGAGGAACAGACAAATAGCTTTACATGGACCTATGTGTGTGGCGGCTGGGGTGGGTTAGCAAGATGGCTGCAACAGTGTCATCTCAACCATCAGAAGCATGGAATAGTGTGGACTGATGCAGTGGGATGCTAGTAATGCCTGGTAGGCTGTGGATCTGATACAGCAATGTTTAGCCAGCCCCTGAAGATGCAACAGCAAGACAAGGCAGAAGCTGAGTGAATTGCAGCATGTTTTCTATCTTCCATTCTGCAGTTCAGTCTAGAAATATGATTGTGGTAAGGTGTCTGTAGCTAGAGTCCTGGCTGACTGGGGGACTCAGATGTCCAAGTGGATGATGGGAGTAGGACCACTTAATGGTTGCCAATTGGTCATCCGCATGGCCAGCTGCTATCTTGATGGCTTCTTCCATCTATATGTGGTTCAGGATTGGATGGACTCTTTTGATTGATCGTGGTGGCTGGCATTCTTAAGGGGAGGAAGACCTGGACTGGTAAGGATATTTGGGGATTTGGACTGTTTCGTTGTAATGGTGCCAACAAAAAGAAATGTGTCAACATTTCAAATATCTACA
>JANHFL010001859.1:134354-145263 GCA_032468155.1 Oxyrhabdium leporinum
CCTCTCCTCTCCTCTCCCCTCCCCCTCTCCTCCCCTCCTATCTCATCTAGAAAATAACAGTTGTAACTGAGTTATTGAAATCTGTATAGTCCTTGCTAACTTGATAATCCATAGCTACATAGGTATTGACAATTATTTGGCTAATATCTGGTGGGTAGTTGGACCAAGAGTTTAGTTGCTGCCTGGCATAGATGAATTATCAAGGGCCCAGGATCATATTTCTCCTATGCAATTTCTTCCTCTTCACCGATTCTGGGGTGCCTTATTTTTTCAAGGAGTTGCAAGAGATGAAATGACAAAAGAGGCACCTAGAGTGCCACTGAAGCATGCCAAAGGCTCGATCCAACCAGACATGTGTAAGTAGTAGTGGTGTATCTGCTCTTTAAGAACTCCTTGATGTACTAATGCTGGACAACTTTTGTCCAGCCTGTAACCTTCTCTTTTTAGATAAAATTATTAAGAAGGTAGTTGAATTGCAAATTCAGAAGGTTTTGAATGAAGCAAATAATCTGGTATTATTTCAATCAGGTTTCAGGTCAGGACATAATACAAAGATGGTACTAATCTCACTAGTCAGTGTCTTCTGGTAGAGCCAAGATGGTGATGGCAAGACTCTTCTTACTTTCCTTCTTCTCCATACTATTGAAATATCTTTCTTGATAGTCTATGGAGTTGGAGGCTCAGTTTTACATCGATTCCTTCTTTCTCCATACTTGATTCCAGTTGGTGTTGACAAGAGAGGGGACAATGTGAGGAAGAAAGAAGGGAAGCTAAGATTGCTGTCTGCCCTTGTGAAAAGTAGTACTGGAAACACAAAAACAACTCCTCCATCTGATAAATTCAGACAGTAGGTATGCTTCCAGTACATTTTAAAAATAGATATCTGATGGGTTTTAAACAGCTTTGCTTTCTGGAATAATATTCCCCTGGAGATGAAGGGAAAAGGAGAAGGGGGTGGCCAAGGATGAGATAGATAATGTCATCGACACAATGAACATGAATTGGAGCAAACTCCAGGAGAGGAGACAGTGGGGAACAGATGTATCTGGGATACTATAGTTGATGGTGTCGCAAAGAGTCAGACATGGCTAAGTGACTGAACAGCAGCCCTGCTGTGCTTTAAATGGACCTTGAAAATCTGGCTCTTTCTCCAGGTTAGGAGGTATGTACTGTGTTTGTTGAAAATTTTATCAATGTGCTAGGTGTGTTCATCCCAAAGTTGTAGCCTTCTTTTGCTTTTACTGTACTGGATGTATTTTTGATTTGTAAGCCGCCCAGAGGTGTTTTGATTTGGCTGGGCTGTAAAGCTGACTTATTAGTAAATACAAATGCATATGTGAAAATCAGAGGTGAAGGAATCACTTGTTCTCTGGCCTTACAATATACACGTAAATGGGATTCAATTAATACAGTTGAATTCAATATTACTTACTTCTGAACCAACATACTATGCATGAAGCTGAAAGATTGCTATGGGCCAAAACATAATTCATGAGATTGAACTGTTAAACACAGCTGAAACGTGTGTGAAGTCCAATTCTTAATGTGCCGAGTTTAGCGATAAGTAATATATCATGAAACCTGACTTACACACACACACACACACACACACATATATTTTTTTAAACTGCTTTGCCAGTTTTTGATGCTTTCTCACCGGAGCAGTCGCTTTGTTCTTCTTGCAGTGCTCTAGCTCACTTAAATATCTCTGTGTGACTAGAGTATCTCTTTTCATTCCTATAATTCAAAGAGATTCTACATGCCCTGAATCCAAAAGATCCAAAACCTCAAAAACCATGGCTTTAAACCATTAGAAGGCCTCCTTGTTTAAGAGAAAATGCGGTTCTATCTAGCTTGAGAGACTGAACTTTCTGATGCTCCCGCTTGAGATTAAGCATCTATTTTTGGTGCCTAATTTTTAAATTAGTGCTTTCTATCGAAGCATGTTTACTGCTGTCACAGAAGAACTAGCTGGGATGAGCACTGGCTCATTGAGTGACATATAATTACACAAATCTGAGGATGTGTAGTTATGCTTGCTAAATGAGATGATGGCATCTCTCTCCTCTCCCCCGCCAAAGTCGCTGATGAACTTTAAGATTAGTTGCCACATTCCTTAATGTTCAGAACTTGGCCTTCTTTGCACTATTTTAAGCCATTCCCCAATCCGAGAAGTAAAAATTATTTTGATATACATATTTTTTTTCTATAGAAAAAAGAAGAAATCAAAAACAAACTATTATCTTTTACATGATGTCAAAATATGGCCTGCTCCCACACAAGTTATGACTGTGCTTCACAAGAACTGTCACTGAATCCTCTTCTGCTGCTGAAACCAGTTTACTTACTTTTGAATCAATTGGTTATGATTTGAGGTTGTGTTATCCCAGGTATACTTCTCCTTTATCCCTCACCTCTAAGTGAAGTTCACTGGATGCAGCAGAATTAGCTTTCAGCAAACATTGCAGATGATCAAGCTGTACGTTTGGTTAGAATGAATGAGCTGGAATGGACCTTGGAGGTCTTCTAGTCCAGCCCCCCTGCTCAAGCAGGAGAACCGATACTATTTCAGATAAGTGACTGGCCTAGACTCCTCTTTAAAACATCCAGTGTTGGAGCACCTATGATTTGTAAAGGCAAGCTGTTCCGCTGGTTAATTGTCCTCACTGTTAAGAAGTTTCTCCTTATTCCAGGTTGCTTCTCTCTTTGATTAGTTTCCAACCATTGTTTCTTGTCCTGCCCTTTGGTGCTTTGGAGAATAATTTGACTCCCTTTGTGGCAGCCCCTCAAATGCTAAAATACTGCTATCATGTCTGCCCGCAATTCTTCTTTAGCCAAACCCAAATCCTGCAGCCGTTCTTTGTATGTTTTGGTCTCCAGGCCTTTGATCATCTTAGTCCTCTTCTCTGAACTTTTTCCAAAGTCTCAACCTCTTTCTGAAAGATCAGCAACTGAGATCTTGCTCAATGAAGGCACTCTTATGACTATGCGACTCATGAATAAGGCCTTATCCATTAGTAGACCTTTATTTACAAGGAATTCCTCCCTGGATTTCTTGTAATGTTATCGCCACACACTCTATGGTTTGACAGCTCAAAATTAGATTAGGAACTCTATGCATCATAAATAGCTGAGTCCTTCAACTCCAGGACTTCCATGAAGGTCTACTTTTGTCTTTTGCCTCCAGAAGGTCCAGCTCTTCCTCCAAAGAGAGATTGTTTCAAGTTATGAGAATAAGAATAAGGAGGTTTCTAAACTGCTTTAAAACTCCTGATATCCTATTTGCTAATTAGTCAAATTTTGAGAACCAAATCACTTTTTAGCTTATTATACCAACTCAGGCCACATATAAAACCATTCAAAAATCTGAATAAAATTTCAAAGCCAATTTTACTCTGTTCCAGTGTTCCTTTGTGCTAGCCTTCAAAATTAAATAAAGAAGTCAGGCTTTTATATTCATCCATATACATATATTTGATGAACAACTTTTTCATATAAAATAATTACCTGCAGTTTTATTTCCTCTTTCATCCCTTTCATCCCTTCCTCCCCTTATGTATTATCCTTTAAGGAGATAAAATTCTATGATAAGCACCTCAAGATTTCTTTTTTGCTAAAGAAAAGGCTAAGAAATACTGAGAAATATTCATGTCATTTTTTGGATTTCTTGAGATGTATTTCCTTCACAAAGAGACTTTCAAATCTTGACATTTCATGATTTGGAAATACATTGGCTAAGTATACTGTTTGGTTATAAATGCTACAATATCTGTATATATTTTACCCTCTCTAAATATTTCTTGAAGTTAAGGAAAAAAATGAAACTGGGAAAGCATGACTTCAATTACCTCTTTAGTGAAAAAAAAAACAACCTTAAAATTTCTATAAAGTAGAAAAGCAAGAGCACCAGAAACAGTGTGTAGACACAATAAATGCTTCTTTTTAGAAATACCACATTTTCTAAATCATTTTTTTAACCCCTGATCATGTCAATCCATACAAAATAATATCATCCCTTTTGTTTTTCACAACTTTTTACTACAGGTGTACTAAATGTACTAAAAGAGGTAGCTAAAAGTTATGAAAAGCAAAAAGGTTGGCATTATTATGTATGGAATGACATACTTAGATGCAAGAAACATTTGAAAAAAAAATGGAAAATGTGCATCCTAATAAAACTGTATAGTTGATGATTGTAGATAATAACATTTTAAAAAGATGGTAGATAGTAATTATCATATAAAGTAATTCACTCTCTAACAAGGTGCATTTTAGCCATGGGTGACCAGATAAAGACTTTTCAGCACCATGGAGAATGGAGAATGAAGCAAGTTAATCTCTCTCTCCCCTGCTTCATCTCCCTTCCCCCCCCCCAGGCAACACAAAGACAATGATCATATTGAATATCCTGCCCATTTAGGCCATGTTTGCTCACTTTTGTGAGTGTTTGTGTTTCATTGCCTTACTTTAGTATTTATGCCATGTATAATATTTGTTTCCCAATATTGCTTTTCAATGTTTATGGGGTAGATTAAAAAAAAAGTTTTAAAATGGTTCAAATTCAGGATCGATCCATTCATCAGGGAGCAAAAGGCCAAAGTGCATTTTCTGGAAATTCAGGAAGAGCATTGCATGCCGAAACAACCAGACCAAAAACAGTTTCCCCCCATGCAGTCACTCTGCTAAATACATAATGCCTACAGCACTGTCTTATGCTAAGAATAACTAACTATATAGTAGGGCAGAATTTGCTATTATCCTTCTCATCTTTCCTGTTACTTACTCCTATTGGTATCTTATGACTATCCCTTTGTTCATTGTATCTTATCACCGGAATCAAATTCCTTGTGTGTCCATTCACACATGGCCAATCAAGTATATTCTATTCTATAATGGAAAACTGTGCTAGATGAGCAAAGAGTTAACAAAGCTATCTCTTTTGAGAGAGCCTGTATGAGTGGTTTAAGAAAAAACAACAACAACCCTACAACAGCTTCACTTATTCTTGGGAAGTTGGAATGTTTTTGAGTATTCTATACTGTGTAATAAACTCAGATGATGAGCAAAGATTTCAGTCAGTCAAAATAGAATGCAATAGAAATAGCAAATAGAAGTCAAGGAGAATTTTAAAGGCCATCCATGTTTGTACCATCCATTTCAGCTACATCTAATTGCTGTTTCTACCACCATGAACTTTCTACTCTGCCAACATCTGAGACACTCGGGAATGTTTTGACAGCTTTTTCAATCTAGTTCCGGGGGTGCCAAATATTCATACTAAACATCAAGCACCTAATGTACATCAAGGAGCAACAGTGAATTAAATCCTGGGGATAAAATTTGATTATATATAATTGTGATGCTTAATCAATTTTATTCAGTAAAGCAAAAAAGCAGTGCAGAATGCCTTTTACTGAAACAGCTCAAAAGACAGCAATGAGCAATATATTGTTTGGTATTCCCTTATTTCTTTCATGTTAAGTTTAGAGGGATTTAGATCTATCCCCTCTTCTCTACGGACTCTGTTAGAATAGACGAAGGCAAAAGAAGGGGAAACGATAATAGATAAGGGATACACAGACCCTAGAACACTTCTGAAAGCTTGTGAGGAAAAGAAGTACTATTATTCTTAATAAGATTATTTTTCAGGATGTGTTTAAATACATATTTGAAGCCTGGGGATTTTGCAGTGTGTGTGTGTGTGTATGTATGTGTGTGTGTGTGTGTGTGTGCGGTACACAATTGAATGTTTATCTTGATCCATATTCGCATGGAACATTTCATTGAAAATATTACATCCCCCAGTTGGTTTACACAAGAATTTCCACCCTGATTTTTTTTCTTTTTTTAAAATGGTTCATCGCAGTCAGTCAGATGTTCAGACTGGATTTGACATTTTAGTCCACCTATCGAGTCTTTCTCAAGCACCTGGGATAGGCAAAAGTGGATGTTTGATTGTGTGCAGGATGTAAGATTTCGAGTAAAGCTGCCTTTTGCTATTGACAAATGTTGAATTTGTTAATGTCGATAGTGTTCAGGTGATGCTCCAGATATTCTGAGATTGCAGCCAAGGGCACCTATGATTATTATCACTAGTATTTTCTTTTTGTTTCCAAAATATATTCAAATGTACAATATCAACCATAGAAAACTGGATCCCTGAAGTTATGTATCAAAATGCTTAGGTCTGGTGTTGTTAAAATTCTTGCTACAACATTTAAAATTCTTGCTTTCTGCTATTCATTTATATAAGCCCACATATTTAGAAACCTGACTGAAAAAAATATTTCTTCATTTCACTTTATGACATTTTTGTTCCCTCCTCTCCCAGCAGTGATGCCAAAAAAGGTTGTTTTAAGATATAAACCAGTGGTCCTTGTATAAAATGAATAGAGTCTAAATGAACTCAGGCTGGATTAAAAGAGATGAAGTGATGGGTACTATAATCGAAAGGCAATTAAGTTCAGAGCCTCAGATTACCTAAATAAATCAAAGAAAACCATCTTCTTCATCTTGCTGAATAGAAATGTCTTTTCTTCTTTCAAGAAAATTCATTTATCATTTATAAAGAAGATAGCCATCTCAGTTGCTGTATCTGAATTTTGGAATGGCCTTCTGAAAAGCACATCCAGTATCAATGATCTACTCTTTATAATACCACGTTAAAACTCTGTCAAAAAAGGGCTTTTTAAACGTTAAAAATGAGACTTGTGTTTCTACATGTGTGTTTGTGTGTGTGCATGCTGTTATTATTAGATTTGGCCTTCGTGTGATGTTTTGTATTGTGTTGTTCTTGTATTGCTGCATTGAATTTTAATTTTATTGGCTGTACTCCATGTCTTTTGGGAAAGGAAAGACTGGCTTATACATTTCTAAAATAAAATTTAAAAATGGGAGTCAGAAGCCATCGTCTGTTTGTTACTGAGACTGTTATAATAAGGAAATTAATTATTTCTGGGGTTTATAGCCTGGGGGCCCCAATTGAGAAAGGGGTAATTGTCAGAAAAACAGATGGAGACAGAAATAGGTTGAAACAAGTTGGACTTTCAATGAAATCTCAGATGTTGCATGCTTCTGTTCATTGTTCATAACATAATAAGCAAATAAGCACAAGCCACCTCTAATCTGGTAGAGTGCAGCTGTTGTTGCTACAGAAATTCCAGATACCATAGACTGGAAAAATTCTAAGAGCTGTAACCCAAAATATATAGACAAAAACCAAATTAGAAGAGGCTGTCATCCAAATTACAAATATAAACTTGATGACATTCTGCATCTTCATGAAATGGGGATATATGTCCTTACGCATAGAAGGAAAAGAAGACTTGGTAAGGCCACATTATTTTGTAGTGACAGCTGTGAAGTAAAATTTTCCCTTTGCATGTTTTATTAACTAGCCAACAAATCCTATTGACTCTTACAGTATAATTTGCTTTAGGTATCCGAAACTACATACATTGAGAGAATCGAGCATTTTGAGTGTCAGCTATGACTTTTTTTTAAAAAAAAAAAATTAACAGTTTAATTATTAGCTATTTAAATTTGATTTCCCTGTTTCATTCTTGCTTCATTTCTTTAATTCCAGCAATTCATCAGCATCATGAAACATCTAACTTTCTAACCAGCTAAAATAACATCACCATAGACCCCACGTTAAACTGGAAGAATATATTTGTAGATAATTCTTTGGCTCACTTTTGCAGTACTGGGGGAAATATCAGTCTAACTAATCCAATCCCACTTCTCCTGAAAATGAAAAGGCCAAAGATGCTGGAACACGTTGCTAACTGTAATAAGCAGCCTACTTGCTGAAGAAATAAATAGCATGGTTAAGGGTCCATGATAGCCAAAATAATTGCTGTACAACCTTTTCCTTAGCTTAACATTAAAAGTGATTAGAACGTTACTAATTCAGAGCATTGGCTAGAATAACAAGAAAATTGTTTTTTCCCTGTTTATCTTGCTTTTTACATGAATGTTGTCGGCTTCTTTCTAATGGAGTCTCATTAGCTACATCTTCATAACTAGCAATAAAGGGACAGATATTTTCATGTGGTATTTAAAAACACTCCTTGTGCACTGCAATGGTTCAATAAATAAAGAAAACATTGTTATGGGGGGGGTAGTCTTTACTTGCGATAAGGTTTGTTCCTCCCCACCCCAGTCATGGATACAAAGAGAGGCTGTGCACATTGGACATGGACCATAGTAATTCAAACGTCTTTAGATCAATTTACATTCAATGTGCAATTACATTGTACAAGTAATTGGTTGTAGTAATATTATACTGTTTCATTTGGTTTGTTCCTGTGTGTACATTTACATACCTATCTATTTGTCTGTTCATTTCACCTATGGGAATAAGAAATCATTGTGATGCAACAATTAGAGGAAGAATATGATTCGGCCAACAGAATTGGCTGAATGATGATTGGAGAATCACAATACAGGTAGTTCTTGACTTACAACACCATTCATTTAGTGAACCACGGTGGCACAGTGGTGAGAGTGCAGTGCTATAGGCTACTTCTGCTGCCTGCTGGCTGCCTGCAATTTGGCAGTTTGAATCTCACCAAGCTCAAGGCTGGCTCAGCCTTCCATCCTTCCGAGGTGGATAAAATGAGGACCCATATTGTTGGGTGCAATATGCTGACTCTCTACACCGCTTAGACAGGGCTGTAAAGCACTGTGAAGCGGTATATAAGTCTAAGCGCTATTGCTATTGCTATTTTGTGATTGTTTGAAATTACAAAAAAAAGTGATTTATGACTATTTTTTCACACATGACAACTGTTGCAGCATCTCCATGGCGATGTGATCAAAATTCGGACATTTGGCAACTGACTCATATTTATGATGGTTGGAGTGTCCTGGAGTCACGTGATCACCTTTTGCGACCTTCTGACAAGCAAAATCAATGGGGAAGCCAGATTCTCACTTTATAATTGTGTTACCAACTTAACAACTGCAGCAATTCAATTAACTGCTGTGACAGGAGAGGTCACAACATGGGACAAAACTCACTTAGCAACTGTCTCATTTAGCAACAGTGGGCTCAGTTGTAGACATAAGCGGTCATAAGTGGAGTAGATGGAAGTTTAAAGCTTCAAATAAATTTACCACCTCTCATATCCACAGAATGCTAAAATGATGAAGCTGAGTTTTAAAAGAAGTAATAATTCTGGATGGATGATTTATTTATTTATTTTTGCTTGAAACAGTCTGCAGATAAAAATATTAGCTCATCTTCCTTTTTTTTCTCTCTTGCCTTTCCAAATTCTTGCTGCCAAGAGCATCTGCCTCAAATGGCTTTGGAACTAAAAGAGAGGTGGGTTGAGCAGAACAATTAGCTAGAACCTTGAAAAGAAAATGCCTGGCATTTCTCTTTTCTTTTCCTTCCCTTTAAAAGCAGAAACAGCCAATCTATAAGAAGCAAGGATTAATAGAAAGCGGCATTTTAGATTCTACGGAGCAGAATGGTGAAGGATGTGTCTGTCTGGGAAAAATTAGGCGTATGCACAGGGACCTATTAAAACTGCCTCACTAGTCAAGACTTTGTTTCCGAGCATGTGTGACTTGAAATGTAATGCTGGACTGTCAGCATTTGTTTAGCTAATGATTCTAACTTGTTAATATTTTAACCATGGCTCCTTTTGTTGTGCTTCAAAGGGTTCATCATCACACTCTTTTTTATTATTTTTTTCCCCCTGCTCTTGGGAGGAAAAAAAAAAATAGAGTGCGCGAGTGTGTATGTATATTTACCTTACCAGGTTATTTGGAAGTGATTTCACAACACTGTGGTGAGTGTTCTTTTCCGAGTGTGAATATTTCCCACATCCATCACACTTGGTAATTGTGTGTGTGTGTGTGTGTGGAGAGGGGGTAAGAGGGGTTAATCACTGCTTTTTTCAAGTTTTCAAGCAGTCACATTGGGCTTTCAATATAAGAAGCAGAGATCCAGGGCTCTCTCTTGCAGGGAAAAAAATGTTAGGAGAAATGGTGACTAACTTGGAGAGAACTTTGGATCTTGTTGCTTAGGGATTGGTTGTCTGTTATGTCTTGTCTATTATTATAATTAGACTATTATGTCTAATATATCTATCCAGCATATTTGTCCCTATACAGACGTCGCAGGTTCAGGAGACCATCTTAACAGGCCATATATTCAATTAGCAACATGAGTTAACATTAGCTCATTAACATTAACATTCCCCCATGTTATTTTTGAATAATTGACAAAATAGGAGGGGAATGCAGACATAGTGAGTGAGGGAGAGAGACGAGCCTCTTTGCTGATGTTACAACATCACAGAAAGATATTATCTTCAGGCAGCTGAGTAGAAACTTCTGGGGACCCATTTTATTTGTTTATTTATTTGAACATGATTCCTCCCTCCACCAGTTTCAGTGCTCAGAGATTTAGTTACCCCAGTTGATTGGGTTTTGCCTGGTCACAACATGGAAAGGACCTGAAGAAGTTCCTTTCTGCAGTTAATTACCCTAATGGGAACCTTGCAGACAAGTTAGTGAAGAGTGGATCAGTCACTTGATTCCTGCCTGCCTGGAAATTATGTCAGAAGAAGAAACTTTTGGCCCAATGGAATCTTGTCAACAGTAATGGAGTGCTAAATTCAGAGACCCCTTAATCTGTTTTATTGGTAAGTCAGTATTGATAGTAGGGATTTCTGCTAGATAGAAACAGTTGGGTTATGGGAATCCAGATAATTATTACAGATATTTCAGAGCATTCTTGACACTTTTCTAGATATGGATTGTGGATTACTGTTCTGATCAGGACAGAGAATTTGGATCAAAAAGCTTGGAAGATTCCTTGTGTGTGTGTATGTGTGTGTGTGTGTGTGTGTGTGTGTGAGAGAGAGAGAGAGAGAGAGAGAGAGAGAGAGAGAGA
>JANHFL010001860.1:32107-44990 GCA_032468155.1 Oxyrhabdium leporinum
CCTCAAGGTTTGCTTAATCAAAATATTTGCCAGCATATGTTAAAAATAATACAATATTAAAATTCCCATCAAAAAATCATAAGAACATCAATTTTAATTTTTAGTGTGGCAAACATCAATAAATATAATGCATATAAACAAAATTTCTTTAGGGGTTCACTGTAAATTTTTTAAGTGAGAAGATAAAAAGTTTAAGAAACACTATACTAAGACATTAGTCACAGTCTACACAGACTACAAAAGTTGGATGTCACAAGATGCTAAAATTCACAGAGTGAATTAGAATGGGAAAAACCAAAATATACTTCAGAGATAGACAGAAACTATTTTAAGTCCATTTTTGCAGTGGGCTGCTATTCTTTATAGAATTTGTTTTTGCTTTTCCTGCTGATGCAAAGCAATGTAAGACACTGCTATATACTCCCAAATGAAACTTACTTTGGGAAATTATAGAATTACAGTCCTGAAAAATTTTAGTACAAGCCTGCTTTTTGGTTACATTTGTTTGTTTAATGTATTAATAATGGGCCAAGGAAAAAGTATACATGCACTACTGGTATTTATATGTTTGATTTAGATACTTAAAACTTATATCTCAAGAGCTTAAAATGTAACTAAATTACATTTTCTTCTTTCTTCTCTTCATGATTCTCAAGAGTTTAAAATGTGACTGAAAACATAGCATCTGCTATTAAAAATGACCATAAACAAAATAACACCAATGTTTCATTCATGAAAGCAATGAAGAAAGAACATTTAGCTATAGTTTTTCTTTCCAATATTTTCAACAAAACTAAAACTTCTAACTTGAAAGATACAGGTAGTCTTCACCTTACAACAGTTCATTTAGTAAGTATTCAAAGTTACTTATGACCATTTTCATGCTTACAACCACTGCAGCATCCCCAAGGTCACATGATCAAAATGGCATTTATTACCCAGAGACATGTGATCACTTTTTGCAACTTTCTGGCAAGCAAAGTCAATGGGGAAACCAGATTCACTGAACAACTGTACTACTAACTTAACAAGTGCAATGATTCACTTAGCTATGGTGACAAGAAAGGTTGTAAATTGGACAAAGTTCAGTTAACAACTTTTTGTTTAGTAATAGAAATTTTGACTCAATTGTGGTTGTAAATTGAAGACTACCTGTCCTTCCAGATTTGGGTTAAGTTCTTGAGTGCGGATTTAAGAAACAAATCAAACTGTCCTCCAAGTAATTCCTGTCACAACAAAGATAAAATTATGAAAGGCTGTTTTTCAAACCATATTAAAAAAGGACTAGACAAGAGTTTTAATGTAGTGAATTAGAGGGGCATTACAGAAAGAATTTTCAAAAAGTCATATGACTCTGACTACCTGAATGAAGCTCCACTTTGTTTTTAGATGCATTGCACACATGACCTACATTAAAGAGATATGATGTTTCAATTACGTAACATTTCTGACTTATTCCCTGTGAACACTCCTGGTGAGTTACAGGAGAAATGATTAAAAGGTGGAACAAGAGTATAATCAGCAGCCCAAAGTAATAATGATGCATTATCACCTATTTTAATTCCAAAAAAAGTCTACCTAAACTAAATAATAAGTGTAATGATTAAACACAAATGCATAGTGACTGTTTTGGCCTACTATCATGGCAGCGAATACTGCTATTGCTGCTGAGTCTTACAGTATTATAACTTTCAGCAACTGGTTTCTTCAATTTGCAACTCAGAATTCCGTTTCCAATGCTGGCAAGTAGGTGAAGGCTATACTGTATTAACCACAGTGCACTCTATTTTTGCATTAAAGAATAGAACATTAAGAAATATTGTGCATTATTTGCACAAATATAGCAAAACTACTTCCTTTTGTTCCTAAAGAGATTATCAAGATACTCACCAAGTCCTTTTAATGATCTTAAAAAGGAAGTGAAGGAGAAAAAATCTTGAACAATGGAGACTTAAATACCTTCTTTCATAAAATGAAACCAGTAAAGGCATCATAGCACCATCAACATTAATGAGACTATCTAGGCTATTTAAATATTATATGTATGCTTTTAATCATAAGACAAATGGATAGAATCATTGATTCAATCTTTGACCTACATATGTCTTTAGTATCTTAGAAATTATGAATACTCAGTTTGGGAATTGAGTATGCTGTCATATTAAAAGCTATAGATAATTCGAGATGAACTGGTCAACAATTAATCCAAAATACATAGGTTAAATTAATTTTTAAAGCCTCACATTTTAACTACAGCTTAATAAATCTGCCCTGACTCATTATATTTAGGCATCAAAAAGTACAGAAAACTGTACTTACAAATTCCATCATTTCCATATCCAAGATGGGATGGAATCCTTACAAATCGCCTTTCATTTACACACATGCCAAGCAGAGCCTTCTCCATCCCAGCAATAAGTTGATTTTTCCCCACAAAAACATTGAATGTAGAGCCCCTGTCATAGCTAGAAGACAGTGAATTGTTAGGTCAGTTAAATAAACATTCAAATATTATATTTCATTGACATAGCTTAATTTTTTATTTCCTTTCAGCCAACTTACAATTTAAGAATAGATGTGACGTGATACTTTGTACACACTTCTCATATTTGCCTTTATTTTTTTTAATATAAACTAAAAGGCTTTATAAGGTGATAAACTACATAGTATTATGTCCAGAATTATTTTTACGTCCAAGAGTGTCACTGGGTTCCCTCTAAATCCCATGCAGATTCTTTGTTTCCTCTGTGACTGTAAAATAGTGAAGACCCTATTAAAAATTTCTTACATACCTCATACAGATTCCAACAGCCTAATAATAACAATCACATAATCTGATGCTCACAACATCCAACATTGTGGCTCATATAAATTATAATGATAAATCACTCCCTTTCAGAATATCAGTGGAATACAATCCATGAAATTTGATCCATTCCAAAAAGAAGTTTAGATCACATGCTCACACCGAAAATTCAACTGAAGCAAGTGGTTCCCCAAAAATCCATCATTTTCCCTGGAGGAAATAGCTGTAGCATGATATCTATAGAAATTGTCAGTCATCTGGGTTAATAAACATCCAAAAGGTGCTTTTTTCAAACTTCTTTGATTTTCTTAGACATTTCACTTCTCATTCAAGAAGTTCTTCAGTTCAAGTACTTGGTGAGAAATGGAAGGATTTATTCTCTGAGAGCACAGATTACCTGCCACGTGGTTCAACTACCCTCAGAGTGTTAACAATTGGCTGACTGCAAAGAGTATAAATCCTTCCATTCCCCACAGGTTAGTCTGAATTGAAGAAACTTCTTGGATGAGAAGTGAAATATCTTCAAGAAAAATAAAGAAAGTCCAGCTGCCATTTGAAAAAAAGCAGTTTGAGACAAGCAGATGCAGTCACTGCCAGTTTTAGTACTTGCCACTACAATCTGCAGCATTTTTCCTGAATGATAATCTTGGAAATGGCTTCTCCACTTCTACCAGCTTTCCAAATCAGATTAATATTACTGTACATTAAGATGTGGTGTGTATGCATTCCCTCCAAGGGTGGTTCCTGGCTTTCTCTGATTGCTCCCAAGGAGTGAACCTACAATGTTGCCCCATCTCCAAGTCCTGGTAACTATTCTGTTGTTTGAGAAACTATCTCTGCTTTTAATAAAAAAATTACTCAGATTTCTTTGTATGTATTTCCCCTAATTATCTCGGTGTTTTCAATTCAGCTTTGGATATTTGCATATCGATTTCCTCTATGCTGATTAATGACTACCGTAAGGCTTTTCCTACTCTGACTCCAATGACTTTCCCACGTCTGATAAAGCAATGGTGTTTCCAATGCCAGCTTCTGTATGGGATCTCAAAGACCAGAAACTGAGATTCTGCATAGAAGGGATGGGCATTTCCCCAAGACCGATAGCTTGAGTTCATCTGCCTGCAACGGGGCCCATTAACTGGAGTTTCCTCTTGAGTCAAGTCACCCATGTTGTGTCGCGGATCTGCCCCCATTTGCGTTTGGCCTCCTCCTCCCCGCCCTCAGCGCCACGCCGGGGAAGGAAAGAGCGGGGCTACCTGGAATCGAATTTCTTGCCGTCGGACAAAGTACCATGGTAATGGTAACGTACGAAGTCGCCGGATATAACGGTCCGCGGGCATTTGTCCGGCACGTACTTGCGCTCGATCAACACGTCTTTTCCATCCCAGTGGGTCTCCCCAGCCGGCACCGGCGGAGCCTGGCACGCTACGCAACTAACTAGCAAGGCGAGGACCAGGGGCGAGCAGCAACGGTGTCGCCGCCTCCGGATCTGAGGCATTCTCGGCATATCTATTGCGAGAAACGAGCGCAACGAGAACATTCAAGAGCAAGTTAGGCTGCAATCCCGGCTTCCCCAAACTGCAAACGTGGAGAGTAGGGTGGCGGGGGCGCGGGTGGAGAAGAATTCCCAGCCCCTTCGGTGCTTAACAATGGGAGGAGCCAGGCCGCGGGAAGAGGAGCGCAGCCAAGTTTCCTTGGATAAGAAAAACAAGGCCTGACCACCAGCCAGTACCGCCTTCCTGCAAAAACATTTACTTTGGAGCGTGACTTTTTTGGTCTGAGTCCACTTGGAAAAAGAAGTTGCCTTCAGCGAAAAGACAATTCAAACCTGAAGGGCGGGAGATCGACCCACCGATAGGCTGCTTTCTCCCTGTCCCCCGTTTTCATTCCTGGTGCTGCTACGTGGCACCGCCTCGTTCATAGACCGGAGTGGCTAGGAAGGCTTGCGTGTTGGCAGCGGGTGGGGCACGTTCCCTCCTCGTTGGATTGAGCACCCCAGTGTAAGAGGAGCCTCAGCGAACTAAGGGACCAACCGGGAAGCAGCTGATTCTCTCCTTTTAAAAACCCATTGCTTTTTTTTCCCTTGAAATATTCCGCTTACTGCCTCATTTTTTTTTGTTTACTGAACCAACCAAGACCAGTGCACAAGATTCTGTTCAGTCTGTGATCTTGAATAAACATATTTTATCTCAGGAACGAAATCTAGGTTGGCCTAATACATTTTATAGTTATACTCTTCTTTATTCTGATTTTATCCTTTTCTTCAATAAGCAGTTTTTTAAAATTATCTGCTAGATTGATTTATACCTTTTTGCATTTTGGAGGACTTGTTTTCATTCACTTGCCTAAAGTACCATACTAAGGGATGTCTGGTGATCTCCTGTCTCATTTAAAAAACAACAACTTTTCAGTAAATTATTTTAAAAACCCTACCTATTTTCTGATATAAGTAAGCAAGAGATCAGCATGAATGAAGCATTCAGTAATTTCTCAATGAAGTACCCACCTCCACCCGTGCTGTCTGCTGACCCAGCTGCTGCTGGGACAGTTCTTGGCTGTGGCGGGTGCCATGCTGACCGTGGCCTCGCTGCTGCTGGCCTGACTGGTGCTCTTAGTCCTCCCAGCAGCACTGCTCTCGGCTGCCCTGCTGGACTGCTCCTGCCTGGTGTTGGGTGAATCCCAGAACGAAAACCTCTGGAGTGCTGCTGGCCTGCCAGGGCCCATTCGTGAGCGGCTGCCATGGAACTATGACGCTTGTGCCCCCTCTCCTGCCACTGCCTTTGGGTTACTGAGTGTCAGCATGCATGCCTATTCGGTGCTGCAGGCACCGGGCCTACAGCTACACTGAACCCATCGCTCTTTGGGCAATGGCAGACACTGCACCTCTCTTGCCAGCTGTGTGAGGCAGGCATGGGGCTGCCCCTGGTCGCTTTTGGTGTCTTCCTCACCTGCGGTGGTTCTGCAGCCACCTTGCCTTCTGCCCGGTCCAGTCCACCGCCAAGCCTCGACTGCTCCTCAGCAGCCTCCACCACCTGCTGGAGCTAACCCATGCAGAGCTGGCAAGAGAGTTCCAGCACCCACCAGGGTCCGAAGAGCACCAGGCTCAGCGTAGCTATACCCCAGCACCTGCAGCACTGCATAGGTGTGTAGGCGAGTGACCAGAGAGAAGAGAAACCCAGTGAGAGCTTGCTCTAGAGTCAGAGGGGTTGTGCATCGTGGTTTATTAGTGGTTGTGATTGTAACAGAAACAGGCAACATGGATTCCATCAGCATAATGGGAGGAGGTTTTGTGGTGTCTTGGCTAAATGAGACAAACTACCTCTCCTGGTGTGTAAAGATGGAAGTGTACCTGCGAAGAGAGGAGTTGTGGAGGATAGTTACTGATCCACTAGCAGTCCTAGATGATGGGGACCGGAGAAGGAATGTAAAGACATTAACCAGCATAATCCTGCATTTGGAGGACAGTCAGCTGATACACGTGAGCGTTCTCCATTCTGCAAAAAAGTGCTGGGAGGTATTATGCAATGTGTACATTAGAGAGACTGTGGGCAACAAAGTGTTGTTGGCAAGGAGACTGTATAAGGCACAAATGAACCCAGAGAGAGCATGTCTATGCATTTGCAGTCCATGAGAAAGACATTCTTAGAATTAGAGGAAAGAGGAATGACATTTACTGAGGCACACAAGGTGTATGTGGTGCTCAGTTCGTTAGACACTTCATGGGACGTTCTAGTGACTAGCCTAGAGTCTATGAAAGAGAGAGACTTAACCATGTTGTATTTGACTGGCTGATTACTGATGGAAGAACAGAAACAGCTGGAGAGGCGACTAGGTAGGGGAGGGGATAACGCCCACCCCAGCCCCAAAACTGTAACATTACAAGATGATAGAAGAGTAGCTGAGGCTGTTTACACAGTGAAACGTTGCTTCACGTGTGTTTCTACAGAACATCTCCAGAGACACTGCCCTGAGAGGAGAAACAGAAGAGCAGCGAAACAAGGGCATAGGGCTATTCAAGCCATGAGGAGTGGTCCTTCATCATCATCTTTTTCCCTGGCAGCACTATTTATAACAAACATATTTGCTGTTGTTGCTCCTGGTTTTAATTTGTGATGTTTTTAATACAGTTCAAAAAAAATTAATCAGAAGTCTTTATAAATAACATTAATTGTACAACATATCAGCTTGGACTCCTTATATATGCAATCCTGAAAGAACCATTTTTGTTGTTATACTTGTATTTGTACTACAAATTGTGTACTGTATTGTAGATATTAAAAAAGGTGAGTGGTCCAATGTAGAAATAAAGATCAGTGGTGAATACTTTAATCACCTATGTTTTGTTGGTGACAATATTGTCTCTTTCTCCTACAATAGGCTTGAAAAAGAAGTTTAAGAAGGCATATTTAGTAATTAATTCCATTTCCCCCCAATAATCTGAAAATCAGGAACCAAAGAAAGTCAACAACTATATCTACCTCAGGCAAAAGATTACCTAGAAGAAAGTCTGAATCAAATTTAAGTAGGTTGGAGAATATTTGGATAAATTCATACTGTATTCAATAGAACATGCCAAACTCTTTAAAGAAGAAACAATTTAGTACCTGTGCTGATAAATGGTTGTGACAATTAGACAGGAATGCAAAAGTAGTACAGAAGTTGAAAGATACACAAAAAGCATATTTAATATAATATAATATGACATAAAAATGCCATCAGGTAGTAGGGACATAGTAAACTAGATTGCCTTATGAAACATTATTATTTATTCAAGGAATTTATTTGAATGTCCAACTTGAATACTTATAATATATCAAGAAACAAAATACAAAAACAAACAACTGAAACTTTAAAAAAAAGAACCACCATTAATTGGTAATCAGGGACTTGCACTTTCTACTTTGAAACAGAGATTCCAACTAAATAACAATGGATTGACCATATTGTACTCCAACAGATGAATATTAGATATTGAACTGATACCATCTGACCCCCAAATAACTAAAACAACGCTCAAAGAAATTCAAAGGTGTAAAATGGAAATGGCTTTCAGCCTGTCAATGAATTCTGAAAACAGATGAAATGGATGGATAAGGGCTGATAATGGTATATAACTAATGAGGGGTCATCACCCAAAGAATTTGAAGTTCTGGAAAAAGTTAATTAAATTATATAAAATCTTCAGAGCACTTTAAACTAAATATAGGGCAGGCTACGTACAGAAAGCTATTTGGCATGTAGTCTTAGCTAGTGCTGGTTTATAATTATCTGTTCTGGCTGCCTATAAAGGGGACTGACAATAGAGACAACATGGCAGGGGTAGCAGAGGTTGACTTCTAGTGTCTAGGAAGATATCCTATAACCTAAGGAAAATTTTTAATTTCTCCATCGCGCACTTGACATGAGCTTAAACTAAAACAAGATAAGGATGTTGCCTAAAAATATATATTCTATATATGGCTTGTCACTTTGCCAATATTTGTAAAACCACTTTATAAGAGCAAGACATAAGCTTCTTACTATACAATGTCTTTGTCTAGTAAACTATTTTCCCCAAGGAGTCCTGAGAATTGTAGTCACAAAAATATAGTAACCAATTGTTGCCATTATCAAGTTTTCTCCTTCCTCTCCAGTAACTTATTTTATTAGATAGATTTATTCTATGTTTTTATGGAATCTGGGCAGACATCTTTGCCACAAACTGAAGTTTTATACAATAAATATAAAATTTGCAAAGGTGATGGGCTTAAAATGTGTCAACAGTTGCAAGATTTGGACAGGAAAGCATCTGAAAAAAATGAAGGCAGAGAAGTGCAGGATACTTTGAAACTCAATGCCCACCGCCTGTCTGCCAAAATTGTGCAAAAGAGTCACTCCCAGATTCCAAGAAGAGACAGAAACTGCTAAGTGTAATGTTGCTCAAAATATTTCAGGAAGATGGCTTAACATGTGGAGAAAAGTCAGCTTTTCTGCCCAAAAATAATAGAACTTGAAAAGATTCAAAGGCGGGGGGAGAGAGAGACAGAGAGACAGAGAAATGCAAAATTTGTGTGGCTTGTAATTCTCCTTTTGAAGAGAAAAGTTGCTTGCATGGACTTTGTAAGGAGGCATCTATCATACTGTTAATATGTCATTTACAGTATTTATTATATTCAATAAGAATGAAATATTGCTTCTTCAGGGATAATCCTTTCCTGCTCTTCCAACATCACTCATTTAGAAACTGAGCTGCTGGAAGGCTAATGCCCAGAAGGTTCGCCTTATTACCAAAAGAAAACACAAAACAGTAAGTATTTTTTTTTAATTTCTTTCCTTTTGTATATTTATTTTATTGACTAAAACTACTTGATTTCTCTTGAAGGTAAGTAAGGAGGTATACAAAACACTGATCTTTCCCCCTTAAATTTTCAAGTTACACTTACATACCAGGTTTCACAACTGTGTAAGAGCAGCATTTCTTTTCTGGTCCCTAAATGACCATAAACGTAATGGACACCTTTTTATTCCTAGAGTCTAGAGGAAGATCTTCAACTTGCATAGAAGGGTGGAAAAACTGCGCATATTTTATTACCCTGAAGTACACATATTGGGAATATTTGGAGAGAGACAGAATGTATTTTTTTATAAGTTCTAACTCTGCAATTTTTTAAAATTTAAGTTTTATTAATTTTCTACTATTACATTTAATTAGTATTTAATAAACATTATGTTGTCTGAGCTATTTTATTTGCTTAACAATGCAAATTATATTCCTAATCTTTACCCCTTTTTTCTAGCCATTGATAAAATAAATTCCATGTTTGGTAGTATTCTGTATCTTCTTTCTGTTTGATCTTTAATGTAAGTCTGACCATTTCTGCACAGTCCAATATCTTCTTAATTATCTCTTTATCTAATGGTATTTCTTCATTTTTTCAAATGCTGAGCAAATACCATCCTTGCTGCTGTTAATACATGCAATATTAAATATACACTTTGTTTATCAAACTTTTCTGGTACTATACCTGATAAAAAAAAAGTTCAGGTTTAAGATCTATATACATGTTTTCCTGACATCTTTTCTAACTACATGTTTTTGCCCCAAACTTTTTGCTTTAACACAAATCCACCACAGATGGTAATATGTGCCAGATTTTTGGTTACACTTCCAACATTTACTAGACATATTTTTGAACCTTTGGCTAACCTGGCAGGTGGTAGGTGCCATCAATAAAACATTTTATATAAGTTTTCTTTATAAGAAGTTGCCATTGTTGATTTATAATTTCTTTCCCGTATATTTTGCCATTTCTCAAGTTCTATATTATATCAAAAGTTTTTTGCCCACTGTATCATTGTTTCTTTTACTTGTTCATCTTCCATTTTCAAATTTAATAGACAGTTATGTAGTTTCTTAATCAGTTTTTCATTGGGGTTTAACAATATTTGATGGAAGATTGTCTGTTCTTTATAAAAGCCATACATTTTAGCATCTTTATCATATCTAGATTGTATTTGCAGTTGAGGCCACCATGCTAACTCAATACCCTGGTCTTTGAGCTCTTGTTTATATTTTAGTTTCCCTTCACTATTCAAAATATCTTTATATGTCATTTTTTTTTCAAATTTCACCAGATTTGGATGAATAAATGCTTCTATCGTTGAGAGCCATCCTGGGATTCTCAAGATTTTAGCTTTTGTTTTTTCCCCACACAGATAATAATGAATTTCTTAGATAGTGATTTTGGAAATATCTGTGGCTTTTATTCTTCTCATACCATAAAAATGCATGCCATCCAAGCTGTAAGTCATCCTTCTAAATATAGTAAACTTTTGTATCTAAGTGTTATCCATTCTTTTGGCCATGTTAGAACACATGCTTGATAGTATAAAAGCCAATCTGGTAGTCTGAATCCTCCATTTACTTTGGATTCTTGTAACATTTTCAGTTTAATTCTAGCTGGAACAGGTAGAGCATTTTTGGCAAAATATTCATTTTCACAATAGCAATCTTCCTAACATTGATAGATGTACGTTTTCCCATTTTTCAAGATCCAGTTTTATTTGGTTAAATAATTTTGTATAGTTATCTTCTTTTATCATTGCACATCTTGCTGTTAAGTGTATTCCCAAATATTTAACTTTCTTAACTATTTGAAAGTCCACTTTTTCTGCCAATTGTTCTTTTTGTTTCTGTGTGAGGTTTTTGACTATAACTTTAGTTTTTTCTCTGTTTATCTTCAGTCCTGCTACTTCTCCAAACTCCTCTATCTTTTTTAATAGTTTAGGAATTGTCTCCAACGGTTCTTCTGTAATGAACACCAAATTGTCTGCGAACGCTTGTAGAAAAACCCTACTGGAGAAACAAGTGAGGAAGTCTTGGGGCAGGAAAACTCCTGCGAAACCTACCATTCCATCAGCCACCGCACCGAGGCAGCCTGGCCCCATCAAGTGCTACTGATGTAGTCAGGTGGGCCACAGGGTATCTGAGTGCCTGGCACCCGTGCCAGTCCCGCTGACTTGCCCGTCGACAGTAGCTAGGGGAAGGGGAACCCCGAAAAAACCTCCGGATGGGGGGAGATTCGCCCGACAAGCTGTGGAGGTTCCGCTTCTAAAATTAGAGGACAAAGGCAATTTGGCTGTGGAAAACCCTAGGGAAGCGAGCGACAGAGAAGCCGACCCAATGGTGAGTGGGGTTATTTACCTCTTTTCTGTAAAAGTCAAATAAATCTTTTATTGTTCAAGCTGATGCTAGTGACGTAGGGACAGCTGCTGCCTTGTGCTTATGTGTCCAAAAAACTAATGGACACTGAGAGAAGCTGGGCAGTTTGGGAGAAGGAAGCCTTTGCTGTTTGTTGGGCATTACTTTCTTGGAGACACTTCTTGGAAGGGGTTAAGGAGCCTTTCGAGGTTTGGACTGATCACAAAAACCTAGAAGCTTTGAAAACCCCGAGGAAGCTTTCCCCAAAACAGGTTCGCTGGGCTCAATATTTTAAACGCTTTAACTTTGAACTTAAGTATATCCCAGGGGGGGAGAATTTGTTGACGGATGCCCTTTCGAGGAAGCCCCAATTCGACAGTCGATGTGAAGAGATCGTCCATCCAATGATTTCGCAAAGAGGCTACGGGGCAAGCAGTAACTCGAGCTCAAAGGGGGAGGAAGACAGAGACTCTGGAGGAGAAATTAGCAGCAGATTTAAAGGCAGCACTTTTGAACGACCCGTGGTTCCTAGAAAATCAGCAGGATTTGACGATGCGGGATGATTTGGCTTGGAAGGGTTCCAAGCTTTATATCCCAGCAAATTTGAGGCTTCTGATATTAAGCCGAAGCCATGGTTCTTGTCTGGGGGGTCATTTGGGGTTTTTGAAAACTTTACATTTGGCCAGGAGACAATTTTGGTGGCCAAAGATGAAGGAGGATGTGGAAGATTATGTGAAGAGCTGTTCCATATGTGCTACTAGAAAGCATCGTCCAGGGAAGCCACCAGGATTGTTGCAACAGGTGGCTGAGCCTTCCAGACCCTGGGAAGAGATTGCTACGGACTTAATTGTTGAACTTCCGGATAGCAGAGGCAATACGGTGATATGGACAGTAATTGACCTGTTTTCAAAGCAAGCCCATTTTGTTGCTTGTCAGGGACTACCTTCAGCCAAGAAATTGACGAAGATGTTTGTGAAATAGGTCTATAGACTTCATGGTGTGCCAAAACACATAATATCAGATAGAGCGGTGCAATTCACTGCCAAATTTTGGAGGGAGTTCATAAGGGCAATTGGATCTTCCCAGGGGCTTTGTTCTGGATTACATCCAGCTACTAATGGCGCCGCAGATTGTGGGAACGCCATGGTAGAACAATATATTAGGTGTTATGTAAATTAACAATAGGAGAATTGGGCTGAATTATTACCGTTTGCAGAGGTCGCTTATAATAATGCGGTGCATAGTAGTACTGGGTTGACTTCCAGTTGCACTTCAGGTGGCGTCGGGAGCGAGGATTGCGAGCTCCGCAATACCCCCCCTGAGCTTTCCTTGTTGGAGGGCTCCGAAAGGAGCCATAGCCACCCTGTAGGGGTGGTGAAGTAAAGGGGAGCACCTGG
>JANHFL010001861.1:30993-45272 GCA_032468155.1 Oxyrhabdium leporinum
CTTCCTTCCTTCCTTCCTTCCTTCCTTCCTTCCTTCCTTCCTTCCTTCCTTCCTTCCTTCCTTCCTTCCTTCCGTCCATCTATCCATCCATCAGTTAGTAGAACGCTAATAATACTATTCTTCTGCTTATTAAACTTATTTTTTTTAAAGTGTTTTCTCCTATATTAAGCAGAAATGGTTCCTTACTCTCTTGCTTGCACAGTGCAGAAGAATCCTACTTAAGTGTATCTGTTGCTACTTGAAATGTCTGTAAGTTTCACCATTGCCTCATAGTTGTGTTACCACAGGGAGAAGACTTAGCTCATTTCAAAACCTGTGTCACATACAGATTTCAAGCCATGTTTATGATGCTGAAATAGATATTAGTCATTCTTGATGACTCATAGAGTGCATTAGATCAATGACTAAAAACTGGGGATTTCAATACACAGCAAGGATTGTCATGCCATTTTTAAAAGAAACACCCCCCCTGCAATATCTCCACATTTATTGTGTGTTGGTCTCATGGTGCCATGGGAAGGGGAAATAAAATTATTAGGGGATTGGAGTTAGTGTGGAAAGGCTAAAATTATAGGACTAGTTAAATGTCTCTATTAGCTGGAAGTTTTATAGATACTCAGTATAATGTAATATTTATGAAATTTAATATGGTTCAGTATTTAAATTTATAACATTAACAAAAATATGAATAAAGTGGCAACATTCCTGTCTGTTCCAAGTAATAACAAGAGTTAAACCCAAGTTCGACCCAAATTCACACATGGAATTTTACTGTTATCAAATTCTTTGATGGACCACTATGTACCAGACTTTTAAAAATGATTTGAAAATGGATATAGCAGAAATTTGTTAGACTTCAGTAATAACTGTATTTACTATTTAATTTAACTAATAGTAGCTAATAATAAATTTCACTAATAATGGCTAATAATAGAATTGCCCCTGAATTCTAGATGTGAGAATGACTATCAGGAGATGGTTTTGGCTACTGCACTCCACTATTCTGTTTTCTCAATGGACATTTTTCTCTTCCAAGCTAAAGAGAACAAACTGAAATATACATGTGTGTGTGTGTGTGTGTGTGTATGCCATTCTGTATTAAAGATGATTCACACAGAAGAAACCTTACGATGAAGATGCGTTTGTCCAAAGGGGGCTCAAGCAGAGATTCTTTTCATATCCATATGGAATTCTGTAGGTCATTCAGTCACCTTCTACTCATGAATTATACTGATTGAGTATCTGTTGCTCTATGACTGCTCTCAACATCCATCTGTATGAATCTTAAGAATCTTTTTGCCCCCAGACTAGAGGATGGCTAGATACAGCTGTCTAGACAGCAATGATGCAATCATATATGTAAAACTAAACCTGGAAGCTTTTACAGCCAAACCAATCCAGAGAGAATCAATGAGCTCCTGTCTGTGAGGATGTACTAGCTTTTAAAGTAATAAATCAAACAGAAGTTGTCATACTAAATAAATTATACAAAACGTGATCGTGTTGTACTTCTTAATGATTTTATTTTCCTTTAAAAGTGTTTATAGTGAGGAAGTAAGGGCGAATCAGGAATAATGTGTAGTACCTCAAGAGATCACTCTGATGATCTTGATCTGGCATTCCAAACAAAGAGAATCTGCTTTTGATGTTGTATGTATAGGATATTATGTTTTCATAGAATTGTAGTATTTCATTATATTTTATTATCATATTTGACAATTTTGGGAGTGTAATTCATTTCTCTTTGGTTTTAAAATTACAGGCTTTTTTTTCCCTGCACCAACTTTTCACTTTTTGCTCCCAGCTGTTGAGGCCTTATTACCTTTGCTGTCTTCTTTTTTGAACCTATCTTCTCCTGCAAATGTTTCGTACCCATGGTTTCGTACCCTGAGCCTTTCCAACACCTTCCAGCTTTCCTTATGAAGACAGCACAACATTGATGCAATGGAATGTATGGATGACCTTGGGGAAAGAATTACTGCTTAGGAAATAATAACACAAGAAAGGCAGGAACCCCCAGTGACTTAATGGACAGAGAAAGAAACTAAGGACCTGCCCTAATGGATCAAGCACCTAAAAGTGGCAGAGGGAAGTTTATACTTTTATACTTGCAAGATTCTGTTAACAGTATTAATTCCATTCTTAATTCTGTTAAGTAGAATCTGTTCATCTTGTTGCTTTCCTGCCTGGTTTACCTGGGAGGGCTGATAGTTCCAAAGGCAGCACAGCTTTGTGAAAATACCACAGTCTTCCAAAGATTCAGGGAGTCACGTGTAGGAAATGCTGGGTCTAAAAAAGGAGACAGCAAATGCAGCACAAAAGTTGAAAAGATTGTTGTGGGGAGCTGGAACAGAAGAAGCTTGGTGAATGAATACTTCCTGGCTTGTCTGAGGCTTCAAAGGGAGTGGCAAGCAGTCCTAGAGCTAAGCAGGTCTGGGGCTGCTTGCTGCCCCACAAGGCAGGGGACAGGGTGGCCAAAGGGCAGAGATGGGAGGAAGATACACGGGTCGAGGAAGTTGGAGGCAGTGCCTCACGTAATTGAAGCTCAGGCCTGGGAGGTACCAAGCCCGAAAGGCTCGGATTGAGGTGGGAAGTTGCTTAACCAATGATTCTTCATTAATAACCACAATGAGGAGTGCTGGGATTGCTGTTGTAAGTCAGTGTGGTCATGTGGCATCTCACTTTGTGACTGCACTATCTTATGACACTAATTGCAGTCCCAATTGTGAACGTCAATCAATTACTACCTCTAGAGAAGAAAAAAGGAATTATATAGTTAAAAGTGCACTTCTATTCTACCCCCATCTCTAAAGTTACAACATAATTTCCTTCTTTCTACAGTTTATCCTTTCTATCATCAAACCCATGAATCACAAGTTCATTTCCCCCCCCCCCAAAAAGGCGTAAGGAGGTTCCAGCTACTAATAAATGTAATTAGTTGCCCTTTCTGTAATCAAAATTCGATTTTGCCATCTCTGCTAATTCTGCCCTATTCACCCGTCATACTCCATGGTGGGTATTCAGAGTCTTTCCATCTTTATGCATAATCTTGCAGCAATTATATTTAAAAACAATCTTCCATAGCTCTTTTCTAATTATCTATTTTTTAGTCCCAATAAGAAATGGGATTAAAAAATATTATGGTAGTTGCTCATGATAGGAGATGAGAGGCATATAAATTTAATGAATAAATACATTGTTATTATATAGATACCAATTGAAAAGCATTGAGTAGACTTTATTCCAATATTTTTTCTGTTTCAGTATATCATGTGAAATAATGATGAAATTATGAGTCACTGATAAGCAAGCTCTGCTTTTAGCGAGGACAGATGGAGACAGCAAATGTTTTAAAATGTACTCTTAAAAAGTCATGTATTCTTAGTAATGTTTTTTGTTTTTTAATTTATTTCTACTATTTGCTATGGCTTGGAGGAAAAGCACATAATGTTGATTGACCGTAGTTATAATTACCGAGCATTTAATGGTGCAATTCAGTTTTGGCAATGCAAAATCATACAATTATTATGACACAGTATATCAGTTTATGCAATATGGAATAATTTTGGTTTGAAGTGAATTCTTTCTAACTTTAATCGCAAAGAACAATACTACAGTACAAGTGAACAGAAGGCTATTCAAGGAAAAGAGCAGGGCGGGAAGGGAGTTCATTGCAAAAGCATTCAGTGAAACTCCAAGCATTTAAGTTGATGCAGCTCTTTGTCAGGAAAATATTGGAAAAAATCTCTCTTTCTCTGATTATTATTGAGTACATTTTGAAAGAATTTCCTGAAATATGCTTAACTAAGTTGACATACTAAAATATTCTGAAATGTGATTCTTCAGGTTTCTAATTCTGGCTAGCAGCAAATTATGTTTCACCATAATCATTTTCACTTACTATATGACTTCACAGAAAATTAGCTATCACAGTAACTCCAGTAGAAGACGGAATCAGAAAATGTAAAACAAAGAAAAGTCTACCACATTTATACATTATCGTAACTTAGACATCAAATTGCATTTTATAGCTACATACGACTGTCACACAGTCTATAATCAAAGAAAAGTTGATTTGGTGCATGCATGGGCATACATATAAAATTGTCAATACCTCTTTAATTCCAATATGTCTTTTTGAACTCAGAAAAAGAAAACTTCTTCAGGAAGTTTCCAGTAGGTGCAATGTGTACACTCACATGTACTCTGAATCCAGATCTCTGTACTACACTAAATTATGTATGTTAATATGTCAGGAAAAAAAACCCAGATGTAATCTTTCAAGTTGCTTAAAAACCCGGCTATTCTCCTTGATCCTAGAGGTGGCTGGAGCCAGTTGTGGGCTGTATGTTTTTTATATTGTTGGCCAGTTTTGTCATTTTGTTTTTATTTTCATTTTTTCCTTACTTATATTTTGTTTTCTTCTTGTAAATTATTTTGTCCGTTCTTTTGTGAGTTGTCCAGAATGGTTCCTGAGTTGGGTCCTGCTTAAATTGAATAAGTTTTTGTTGTTGTTTACAACAGTCATCAAGCATTTGGGAATGGGTTGCAGAGCTGAGAGTTCTGGACCATGAATTCATAACCCTAATGTAAAACATTATATTAACATTAATACTAGGATTGATTGATTCATTCAATCAAACAAACAAACAATCAATCAATTTAAGTAATATTAAGACTGTATTTTACTTCCTTTTACCTAATTTTTAATCCAATTTCAGACTGTGTTTCAGATTGTGATGTAGGAATCCAAAACTTCTCTCTCTTTGGTCAATTGTAGTTAAATAAATGCTCTTGTTCTGCACGTTGGATATAGTGCTACATGGAACTGAAAAATGTTTAAATTTTTGTGAGGTACTTAGCAAAGTTGTGTGGTGAGGTTTTACAGTCATAAATTTCTAACTTAAAACTTAGTATTTTATATATAAAAGTGTTAAAGATCTGGATTTACTAATACGAGCATATCGTAATTTGTAATAGAAGGAAGTTAATAAATTTGGGAATTCCTTTGAAAAAGCTCAAGCTGAAGATATTAGAAACCAGTGAAATAGGCACTTATGTAAAGTGTTTGTCCAAAAAAAAATCCAGCTTTTTAAAAATAATCAGGGATTTCTATACAATCAAATATTGCTGAAGTATTGTTATTCTGTATGTTCTGAACTTTCAGTGGATATTCTTCTCTCTGAAAAATTAGATTTCTTTTCTTTGCTATAAATGCTTCATGCTAGCATTCTTCCTAGATAATCCTTTTATAGATTTTATGAAATGCATTTGAACTTTATACTGAGAAAAAAGAAATGGGAAAAATATGGGCGGAAATCAATCCCCTCAAGCAATTGGTACATCTTCCATAGTTATTACTATCCTTGAGATTCTTTATGTCCCACCATGTAATTGTTATTGAATTACCTGGACACCTCCCCATTTGTTTATTAATAATGAAATAAAATATGCTGTAGATTACTTGTCTTCCTTATTTCAGCATTTCAACTTGATGGTGAACAGGAAAAAAAGGGATAGTTACAAATTGTGGATTTGTACTTTTCTGTGTTGTGGCTGTATGTTACTCATCTGGTAGTGTATACCATAGTTATTTGCTTATCTCTCTAATGGGCAGTGCTTTTCAAAGCCCAGTGAGCATCTGTTATCAGGAAACAAGCCAGGGTATGGATGTCAGCCCTCCCCAAAGAGCTTCATTTTGATCTGATCCCAAATGACACCTTGGCTTACTGACTTTCAGAAGATTAAGCACCAGAAATGATACCTGGAATGTCAGTGGCCGAAGTCTAGAAGCAAATCTGACGAAGGACATATATATTCCCATGTTCAGACCTATATCATGATGGCAAGACAGGCAAAGTAAGTTTATATCTCCTTCCTTATTGTGTCAAGTGGTTGCCATCCAGCAGCCCTGTATAGGATGGTGAATTCCCTGTTGGGGAGAAAACAGCTTTTTGATCACTCACTGGTATTTTGCTGATAAGGTCTCTCAATTTAACTGTAGCCTTGACTCCATGTCAGCAATTTTTAGGGGCACCTGGAATTTTGTTTTGCCCTGTTATTTAGGATTCCTTCTTGTCTGTGACCTCCAAAAAAAATTGTCAGTTGATGTAGTAGGCTGTGAGAATAACTTTGAGAAGCAGGAAGAAGAGCAAAAACCAAGACAATAGTGAGATAAGAGAAATTTTGTCCAAAGGAGGAATCTACTGTATTTTGAGAAAGTTCCTCAGACTTGACACTTTCTTGTCATCTTAAACATGAAGTGGTGCATTCAGAGTTTCAAGATTCTGTTACTATAACCATACAATAAAAGTAATATTAGGATTCATTACTTTGGTTTCCTGGTCTGGACTACTTCAAAGGGCTGATAGATCACTGACCCTCTTGACTTGTATAGGGAATGGGAGAGAGGTGATCACATGAGTCAAAGTAATTGTCATTTCCTCCGGAGAAAGAGAGCAGTCCTGAAAGTGGTGTCCCTTTTTCTGGGAAGACCATTTCTGGACACAACAATATTAAAACAACTACCAACCAGTTTCTAGTCTTCCTTTTTGCGAAGGCTGTTTTGAGATGGTATTGATGGACCGACTTCATAGCACTTTGGAAGAAGTGCGTTTTCTGGAACCTTTAGTTAGGATTCAGACGTATCTTTGGAATGGTGACAACATTAATTGCTCTCCTGGATGACCTGGATGGGGGAAAGTCTGTCCCACCTGGTCTTGTTAGATCATGTGGCAGCTTTGATACCATCAACTGAGGGATCCTTTTGGACTCCCATGAGGGTTAGGAGGCATTGTCTTGTTCCACTCCTTCCTTAGCAAGTACTTTCAATTTATCTTGGTAGGGAAAGATAAGTGTGGACTTGTGGAATGTCTTTTCTCCACTGATTTTTAACATCAACAGCTAATGGTAGAGGCCATTAGATAATTCAGGGTTCTGTATCAACAACAGTAAAAATCTTTATTATGTTCATAGGTCATCATAAGAAAAACAAAATGCAAACAATAATTTTAAAAGCTGAAAAAATATAAAATCGCAAATTGCAATAATGTGACCATGGAACACGGCATCTGGTTGTAAAGGTGACCTAGTTAAACACGTGGAATGTGGTCATGAAGAGGTGTGATATTTTACAATGACTAGAGGTGATTTACAGGACATAAAGCACCTATTTGGAGGTTGTCATAATTCTGAATGGTCATAAGACAACCAATTGTAACTCAGGGATTACCTGTATATTGATGATACCCAAATTGTACATCACCGCTCCAAGCCAAGAGGGCAATGCTGTCAAATCTGTTTTCTAGTTCCTGGAGGCTCTCAGGGTCTAGATATGAGATAATAGAGTGAACTTGAGCCTGGCAAGTTGGTGTTGCTGTTGATACATCAGCTGGTGTTACTTCTTGATGGGCAGGCAGTGTTGATCACAAAGCAGGTACATACTGGAGGATGTTTTTGGACTCACAGTTCCTGCTATATCAGTAAGTTGTGGCCTTACCTAGGTAACTAATGTCCTTGTGACTACCTGGACTACTATAAAATGCTTTTTTGGGGGGATTTAAAGAGGATTTGAAAACTAAAGTTGGTTCAAAATGCACTAGTCCGCATATATTAGGTGCACATAACATCATTTTTTTACAGATCCAACCTTGGTTACTGTTTGATTTCCATGTCTAGTTTAAGGTGCTGGTTTTGACCTAGAAAGGCCTTGGTACCTGGATGTCTTGAGGATTGCCTTTTCTCCTGCTACAGATTCTGCATTTCTGGAGGCTGAGTGGAAGCAGTGCTGCTTTTCTGTTGCAGCACTGACATTGTGGAACAGCCTCTCTGTGGAGATCAGTCTATTCCCTCTTTGCTAGTCTTCTGAAAGCCTTTGAAAACTGAGATCTCTCTGAGAGCCTTCCCCTGAGTTTCTTTGATTTGATGTTGTTATTTTCCCCCCTTTAGTATTACTGTAGCACTGTTGTGTTTTTATGTTTGGATTTTACATCATATTTTTTTCTTTGTGAACTGCAGAGAGTCATTTGATTGTGGTGGCACAAAAACATGTTGGATAAATAAATAATACCCCTAAAAATATCCGTTTCTCCAATAGCCATTCATTTAGCTGCATATTGGAGGTTATCTGAAGAAGGCTCTCAGATTAAGATCTAGTGGTTAACATTCCTCCGGCAATTGGAAAGAGACTTGCAGCTGGTACAGGTGGCAAAACACTGTGACCTATTTCCATGTCAGCTAGCTGTAACTAGCAGTCAGCCTCTTGAACTAATTGAAGCTTCTGGATAAGGGCATATATTGCAATAGAACAAACAGAATTCTATCTCTGTGTGAATATTCTCTGTGTGAATAATTACCGTAGGGCCATCTTCACGCATGTAAAGTTGTAGTTAAATCATCAACTAAAGGAGATAAAAGGACATCAAGGCCCCTTGGACCTCCAGAGTCAGTGCCGGATGTCTTAAAAATGAATCTTTTTCTGGAACACGACAGGTTTTACTTAACCAGCCAGAGAAACTATTCAGTAGTGTATCCCTCTATTGCAGGGCTGTCAAACTCGCAGTCCGTGGGCCGGATGTGTCACACACTGGCCACGCCCACACCCAGTTTATTGAAGGGAAAAGTCAAGATGTCACGTGACGACGCCATGACAACACGAGTTTGACACCCCTGCTCTATTGACTGAACTGAAACTCATTTCAGTACCTTTTATCTAGTTCATTTTCATGCCCAGACACTGATTTTGTCTTTACAGTCTATGTATTTATAATAATTTACAATAAAAGTAATCTGTTAATTATTTTATAGTTCTATACAACTATTGTTCCCAAAAAATCAGGGTAATTTTCATCTAAAATAATAACACAATAACAATTGGTAGACATAGTAGCCAAACTCATGAAATTACACATATAACTATCAAAGGAAAATCAACCAGTTTTAATACAACTAATAAAACATAAAATATGAATGCAAATAAATATTACTAATTAAGTAAGCAAGCTGATAACAGATGCTTCAAACTCCATTCACGTTATCAAAGCTTTCCAAATACTCAGGAGCAAAGGCACCATCCAGATTTTGGGCAGGAGACTCAAGCAGGACTGGCATTATCAAACAAAAATAATTATCTCTTGCTCTTCCCCAGATCTCTTGCACAGAAGAAACCTATGGCATGTCCCCCTGCCACTGACACCATTTGGGTGGGCAAGATCAATTAGAAGTAAATGGTCTTAGATGCCAAGCCATGTAGGGCTTTGTAAGTCAATATAGATTATTTGAATTGTTTCTGAAAGCCTTTTGGTAACCAGTCAGCACTGCAACACAGGAGTGATAACCAAATCAGCTCCTACAGGTAGCTACATATTGTACTGATTGTATCCTTCAAGTAGTCCACAAAGGTTGCCCTATATAGAGCATATTGCAGTGATCTAACGAAAAGACATGTGTTACTGTAAAAATTGGGACATCAGTTGAATCTCAGCAAAGGTTCCCTCTCCCCTGGCACAACCTTTGGCTGTCTATCAGTAATTGTGAGTCTAGGAAAATCTCACAGTTGCATGAAGTATTTCTTCATCTATTGCATCTTCTTGAGCTCAAAGGATACCTTTACGATCTGCAGAAGGAGAGAAGCAACTTGGGAGCAGTGTCATCAAGTGCCTGGTCACTGGTCAACCTCCAATTTCAATAGTTGAATTAGGGACTTGGAAGAACTGCCTTTCATATTACTGGGACACGCCCCAACCATCTGCCAGAATACGTATGGATCCATGAGGTGCCTGAGTGGGACCAGTTGAATGGATTCAGCCAACTGTAAAAAGTTCTGAGAAGAGGGTCGTCTCTGGCAGACCAGGAATTGATCCAAGCATGGTAGTAAATTCAGTATAACAAACACCACCTTCAGATCACTTAGAATCACTTTATGTATTAAAGATTAAATTCTTGGGATTGAGATGACTCAAGTTGACATTCATATAAAATATTCTTACCCAATTTTTATTCTATGATTTTTGGTGTATCATAGTATTGATGAAGCCACTAAATTGAAAAACAGAATCAGAATGCAGTTTTACAATTGCTGTCTGAGATCTCTGATTCTATTAATCCACCTCAGTGGGGATGATGTCCCAAAGGGAGGGCCCTGTAGCAGAAAAGACTCCTCCTAGATCCTGTCAGGTTATATTCCTTTGTAGATGGGATCTGCAATATGTTCTTCTGTTTATATACACTATTCCATGTTTTCCAAGTGAGTCTTGAGTTCAAAATAATTGCTCTTTTCTTAAGTAGAAGTGGCTTGATTTGACCACAGTGCACAACTTTTGATTTTGGCTGGATATCTAATAAACAAAAGGATAATAACAAAGAGCTAGTCCTCAAATTATGACCACAATTTGGACTGGACTTCCAGTCATAAGTTAGTGTAGTTGTATAGCAAGTCATCATATGGCTGAATCTGATTTTACAGCCATTTGTACCATGGTCATAAAGTGAAGCACATGGTTGTTAAGTGAATCCAGCTTTCCCAATTGGCATTTTTTATTGCAAACCAGCTAGGAATGTTACAAATTGTGATCACGTGACTACAGGATGCTACAATTGCTCATAAATGTGTCCTGGTTACCAAGCGCTTGAATTGTAATCATGTGACTGTTGGAATGGTGCAACATTCAGAATTGTGAGGATAGGTCATAAATCACTTTTTCCAAGGCGGTCATAACTTTGAACCATTACTAAATGAATGGTTGTAAGTCAAGGGTTACCTGTATTTCAGCATAAAATTTGTCTCTGCCTCCTTTCCAGCGTGCTTTAACCTGAAAGAACATTATCTACTTTGTACTATAAGCAAATTTGTTGCTTTTCTTCAATTATTTATTTTACATGTTCTCTAACGGTAAGATGTAAAATCATAGGTGACTAGTTAAGACCCAAAGATTTTTGATCCACCAAAAAAAATTAGTAAGGGCTATATTCCTTATATTCCAGAGAAGAACAAGTGGCTATTAAAATTGTTGACATGAGTTAGGTAATTATAGCACAGATTCTTTAGTTCTCTTTTACACATTCTACTTTCTCTGAACTCTACTCTTGGTAAAAGGAATGCAAATACAATTAAATTATTAATTATTTTCTTTTTTTCATCAACTGTATTGCAGTTACTGTTAAAATGGATTAAATGGAATTTATACTTTAAATTCAACTATCCATAATTGTTGTATGCTGTAATAGATATTTCATTCTCAATTACTGTTACATTCTTAGTATTTATTTCTGCAGAATTCCTTCTGAAATTTTGTTTCTCAGAATATGTTAATTTTATGAAGTTTGGAACTGTTTATCTAGAGGAAATATCATTTATTATGTTGCAAAAGACTTGAGGATTTAGTGAATAATCCTTGGTTTTTCTAGACTATACGGTTATATGAGTGCTAATTGGCATTTTGTATTCTTGTCCTGTATGTTTGTGATATTTAATGTTCTAACATATCCTTGGCTGGTTGAATCCATATGTCACTCAAATGGGAGCTTGTAGTTTGGCACTGGTCTGACATTCAGTCAGCCATGGAATACAATGATAAAATTATGAAAACTGTGTCTCTGTTCATTGGACCAGTAGAATTCACAAGCATTTTTCCCTTATGTGCCTAAATATTATATTGCCATGTTTTGGCTTACAGACACTGACTTTCTGGGATTTAAGACTTGTCAAAATAACATAACTTATTTTCCCTTGCATAAACCTCCTTTTTTGCTTGCTTTTGTTTTCTGCATATAAAACAAGAATCTTAGGTATCTTGACTCATTTATTACTATAAAAATGTAATTGTGTTGTTCTATTACATATATGTCAAAAATAAAATTGACTTTGAGATGAACTGTATTACTATATTCTAGCATGAACAGCATATTTTATATTTTTCAGTATCTTACCTGCTTCCCCGAAAATACGGCTTACTCCGAAAATAAGCCTTAGCTTGATTTTTTGGGGGTGGGTCTGATATACGCCCTACCACAAAAATAAGCTCTAGTGAAGGGGGTGGGCGTGGCCAGCACAGGAGGCATCCCTTCCCTTCCCCCATCACTTCCTGGCTGCTTGGCCCCTTAATTGGGTCCACGGATCAGCTGAGCCAGCAAGGGCCGGGAGCTGCCTCTCGTTCCTTCTCTCTGGGCACAGCCTATTCCTTTCAAACAATCAAATGTCACTTGAGAAAAGGACGCACATACCAGGATTGCAACACTGAAGGCTCGGGAAGGAACCTGTTTGGGATGTCAGTCTGTGCTGAACTTGAGGAAAGAATGACAGGCAGAAAAATCCCCCTCACCATTTTGCTGCCGTTTGCCAAAAAGGCTCCATTCCAAGCCCTCAGCGTTGCAATCCTGGGATATGCTGAAGGCTCGGAATGGAGCCTTTTTAATGAATAGCAGGAAAATGGGGAGGGGCATTTTTCTGCCTGCCATCCTTTCCTCCAGCTCAGCACAGACTACCAGCTTCATGGACGGTGGGATGGCCTGCAGCGACCATCACACCATTAGGTAAGGGGCATATGGGTTGTATCATTAGGCCTCCTGCTGCTTTTGCAGCTGCAAAAGCGGCCATGCTTGCTGGAGGTGGCGGCCTGAGTGGCACCCGTGAAGCAGCTACTCCGTGGATGGTGGGATGGCCTGTTGTGACCATCATACTGTTAGGTAAGGAGGGCGTGAGGCGTATCGCTGGGCCTACCACTCTTTTTGTGGCCACCATTAACAGAAGCAGGGGCGCGGTGGCTAGGGTTCCCGGAGCGGCTGCCATGAGGCTGTTCCCTGTGGATGACAGGTGTGACCGTTAGGTAAGTGCTTGTAGGGCACATGGGACAAGTTCCTGCCCCTTTCCCCCCCCTTTGGCCTCATCTTCTCACCTCATGCTGTCCGTACTGCAAACAACGAGGAGGCCCAGCAATGAGTGGGGAGTGTCATTGGGCCTCTTGCTGCTTCGTGGAGGGTGGGATAGCTTGCTGTGACCCTTCGGGAAACTGGCGCAAGGGGCCACTCATCCCCCCATCTCCTACCGGTACATGGAGGGAATTAAGACACCCCCGAAAAGATGCCCCAGCCGTTTTTTCGGGGGTCAAAAGAAAATAAGACCCAATCTTATTTTGGGGAAAACATGGTATTAGGTAAAAATTGTTAGGACATTATTAAAAATAAAAAATACACCTGCTGCTAATGGTACTTTAGCCCACAACCACCCCCTCCTCTCTCTCTCCTATTTTTTTCTCAATTGTATACAGCAATTTTTCTTTTTAATTTTGAGTACAAATGATACAAACAATACATATAAATCTAAATACAAAAGAAAGAAAGAAAAAAAGAGAAAAATACAAATATTACAGTGCACCGTCCCCCCGAGACCTTCCCCCCCTTATATTTCTTCTTCTATAACAACTAAAAGATATACAATGTATTCCAATTGTGTCCATACAACAACATATATTCGGACTATGTTTATTCCCTTTGCGTTCCACCAACACTGTTTTTATAAAATTCCCCCATATTTCATTATAATCGTTTACTTCAATCATCCTTTTTTAAAATTTAATTTCTGTTCTTAATTTATCATTTGTTGCCATACTCCATATTTCATTATACCACTCATTTCTTTGAATATCCTAATTTTGTCCCCAATATTTAGCCATCACTAATCTAGCTGCCATTATCAAATTTACAATCAATTCCTTTTTTGTTTTATTTATATCCTGTTTTTTCACCAGCAACAGTAATGCAATCCTCGGTGACATATCTAAATTTACATTCAAAGGTGCTCTAATTTCCCTAAACACCATGTCCCATATTTTTTGTGCATTATCACAATCCCACCACATATGTTTATATGTTCCAACCTCTTTCTTGCACCTCCAACAAATATTTGTATACTTAACATCTATTTGATTTAATTTACGTGGCGTTAGGTACCACCTCCATATCACTTTATATCCATTTTCCTTAACTAACTGACATATTCTTATATACTCTTCTAGTCCGAATATTTTTCCAATCATTATCATTTATTTCTCCTAAATCTGATTCCCAAATTAATTTTAAACCTTTTGCCTGCTCTTCTAATTCAGTTAATATTCTATTTTCCCAATTCTTCCTTTACCTATATATTCTTCATTCACCTCACATTCTTTTATAAGCATTTCAAATTTTGTTAACTGTCTACCTTTCTCCTCAAATCTTTCTTCCATTTTTATCCATTTCTCTAATTGTATTAAATTCAACCAATTTAATTTAATATCTGATAAAAC
>JANHFL010001861.1:45372-70564 GCA_032468155.1 Oxyrhabdium leporinum
TGTATATATTCTTCATTCACCTCACATTCTTTTATAATCATTTCAAATTTTGTTAATTGTCTATCTTTCTCCTCAAATCTTTCTTCCATTTTTATCCATTTCTCTAATTGTATTAAGTTCAACCAATTTAATTTAATATCTGATAAAACATTCTTTAGTTGTGTTATATTCTTTATTTGTCTTCCAGTCTTTCCATTTATATATCTGATTTTCTTTTAGTGTACTAATCCATTCTTTCAATTCACTCCTAGGGAATTTCTCCATTTCCACCACCGGTGTTAAAGGAAAAATTCCTGTCACTAATCGGTATCTCCATTTATTCCATAGTTCTATCAAATTTTTTTTAAACTATTTTGAATCTTCTTAGCAATTTTTTTAAATATTCTTTTTAAACCAATATGCTTCTATAGAATCACCTATGTCCCTTAATTCTTTCAACTCTATATCCCTCCATATTAAATCTCTAGTTAATGCTATAATATCTGGGACCACCTTTAATTGATTAGCTACCCAGTAATTTCTAACATTTGGAAGACCCAACCCACCTTTTTTTAATGGTTCATACCATAATGCTTTACTTATTCTTGCTCTCTTACCTCCACTACAATGCACCTCCAGCAACCTCTTTATTTGCTTTAATTCTTGATCCGAAAATGTAATTGTGATCATCAAAATTAAAAATTAATTTTGGGAAAACTTTCATTTTTATCATTGCAATTTTTCCAAACCATGATATTTTTACTTTCTCATATTTATCTATTTTATAAACCGCTTAGGGACAAGAAAGGAGCCTCCCCCAAATGCCTACCGGCATTCAGGTGTCCTATGGGTAAAGATAATACCACCCGAAAAAATTCCTTTCACAGAGGCAGCCAGCCACCTCGGTGATCCCTGGCTAATACGTGCCATACGCTAAATAAATAAATAAATCTATTTTATCTTTTATATCTTTCTTTAACTTTTCTTAATGTGTTTTCTTTAACTCTTATACAGCAATTTTTCCTTCTCCAGATGGTCCTTCCCATTTTAGCCTGTTTTCTTCTATCACTAATTGCATTGTATGGATGTTCTGCAAAAGCTTATACACTAGGGACCTTGAACAATCAGGTAGAAGAGAGGTATTGTTTTCAAGTCTATCAGCTTTTCTGTTTAATCGCCTGACTTCCTGAGATATCTGTAGCCAGATCCTATTGTGGTGTGACCTGAAAGATTCCTGTCATTATCAGGGCAATCACAACACAAAGGCAAAGCATTTATTGAGTAGCATCTGGGACAACATATTCTGAAACAAAAGTATATGCATGGATTGCCTACCACTTATTATAAGTAGATGCTTCAGTTGATAGTGGTGTAGCTTGATTTTGAATATGCCAGAATAGAAGAGACTAAATTAATACCTGCCAGGAACATTTAGGTCCCTTCTAGTCAGTAGTATGGTATTCTGGTGATTGAGGACAGATTTGGAATTTTGGATTTGGATTGTGGAGGAGTTTTGGTCATGATAACAGATTGTTCCGCTTGTATATCTTAATTCTCCAGAAGTTCAATAAAACATGACACATTACACCGCAAGAGCTGCAGCAGTTTGGCAGTTCGGGTCTCACCGGCTCAAGGTTAACTCAGCCTTCAATCCTTCCAAGTTTGGTAAAATGAGGACCCAGATTGTTGAGGTCAGTATGCTGACTCTGTAAACTGCTTACAGAGGGCAGTAAAGCACTGTGAAGCGATATATAAGTCTAAGTGCTATTGCTTTGTTTATTGCTTGTTAACCAAAATCTATCTATTAATAGGAGTTAGATGAAGGCCTATTCACATTGTAGGTCTCAATATCGCAGGGTTACAGAAAGTTCTAAAGGGTTCATAGTCCTTCAACTCTGTATGGCAAAGCAACTGGGATGGATAATGAAGACATTAATAGTTGGCAGTTCTCATTTCCTTTGTTATAGTAGTGTAATATTCTCTAATTTGTCATCTCCTGCTGTTGGGATAGAGTAGAGTTTGGAATCCCAGGGAGGAATGTTTAGTAAGAGATGTTCACTAAAAACATCTAAAAATGTGCAGTTGAGTGTTCTACAAGATCAGAAATACATACCCACCTGCTTCTTTTTCTGAGTTATAGTCTCCTGTGTAGTGTTTACATGGTGTGTTGGATATGTTCACCACTTTGAAATATTTATAAAATAATTTCAAAGTTTGTACTAAACTATCTTTCTGCCTATCCTCCCCAACATATAATTTATGATACTTGGGAGAATGTAGAAGATTAATATTTGAAGCATTACAACAAGCCTTTCCTAACGATAATGGGAAAATCATTTCCCATGACTACATTTTTCCTGCACATCTTGCATTATTGCTTACAAATCCTTGCTTTTATTGTATATAAGTAAAATCTGATCTGTCTTCCCTGTGATGGAATTTGTTACTTTCTCATATGTGAATGATGAATCTTCTTTCACAACAGATAAAAGCTTTTCTTATTTTACCAGTAAGCTGTGGTAAACTAGCAGAGTGGAACTTGTTGGAGAATTTATGCTTTTCTCACTTGTTTGTTTGACAGAACCATACAGTACCGATAAAATGTTTCCCTCCGAGTGTCAGTAGAGTTACATAAGAAAATCAGCATAAATCAGGAGGGAACTGTTAGTACAGTTGATACCTTGATGCCTTCTAATCATAACTACATGTTCTACTTTTCCACTTGATAACATAGGATTGACTGACAGCTTTTGTAATAAATTAGTTTGCTAAGAGCATAATACAGTGGAGACTTTCATTCCTTCAGACATTTCTTCTCACACAAATAGACAACAAAAACCCTACATACATGTATCTCATCAAAGTCCAGTTCTTGTTTGCATCATTAATAAATATTGACAAGTATTTCCATTCTACATTGGCCTTACACAGTTTTAATTTTCTTTGTTGTATAAAATATACATTAAGAATGCACGTTTTATACATCTGAAAGGTGCAGACTGCAATTAACACTATAGCTATTTGTTACTAAAATTTGAAAAAAAATTCATTGCCCCTGCCTTCATGGGACAAAAAGACGACATCAATAAGGGGGAACTGAATGCTTAACACATTTTGTGCCAGCCATCCAACTCCTTTTTCACTGTGAGATGTTTGCAAATAAGGGAATAGTGTCCTGTGCTGATAAAAGTAAATTAAAAGCAAATATGAGAGGGCCATTTGAGGAAAAATGGCTTTGTAGCTGGTTTTCTCCTTGGTTCATAAGCAGTAAGAGTTCTCGTAAAGATGATTGTACTATCTAGAAAGAGGAATGCATCTACATTAGAAAATGCAAGGTTTTCTTATAGCATAGAAACATTTTCATATTGCACACTTTGAGTAATGTGTTACTCATTTTAGAACACAAAATACTTGGGTTTGTTTGTAATTACCATACCATGTCCAGTTTTTCTTTGAGAAAATGCAGGAAAGGGGGGGCACCCCTCCTTTTTTTGTACCTTTGAGTCAGTTTTTTTTTAAATGCTGGCAACTGCCTGAATATGTCCCTGTAGTTTTCTTGGCAAAGTTTTTAGGAGGGGTTAACCATTGCCTCCTTTTTAGGGCTGAGAGAGAGAATGTGTATGACTGGCCCAAGGTCATCCAGCTGACTTTGTGCCTAGGGTGGGACTAAAACTCAAAGACAACTGTTTCTAGCCAATACCTTAAGCCACTACACTAAACTGGTTCTCATACATATTTAAATAGTGAGGGAAAGAATGATTATATATAATACAGCCAGTGGCGGAATGTAAAATTTACCACCACCGATTCTATGGGCATGCTTGGTGGGTGTGGCTTGGTGGGAGGGTGTCATGTGACTGAGTGGGTGTGGCCACTTGACGGTGGGGGCAACACCTTGCTGTGAGTGACATTGAGTTGGGCACACCCACTCAGTCACATGACCGATGCTGCAGAGACAGGGCAATTTCCTACATACGCTGCAGCCTGTTCCTTTAAGGTACTTAACTTCGATGCTACCCGCCGTCCAGCTCCGTGCAAAGGCAGCCAAGCGGAGCTGCCGCCAAGGGGAAAAGGGCTCGACTCTCCGGGTCCTGGTCACTCTGCATGAAGTGAGGCAGAAAAGTTTGGATTTGGCGTTTCCTCCTTCTCGGCCTCCAACATACACACAGAGCAAACGCTCACACATTTCTTGGTGCTGGGAGTGGGACGTTCTGCGAGGAGATGGTGCATGGGTGAGTCCCTCCGGCGCTGTGAAATGTGTGCATGTTTGCTCTATTTGTATGTTTGAGGCCAAGAAGGAGATGCCAAGTCCAAACTTCTCTGCTTCCCTTCGCAGCAAAGCTGCTTGGAAGGCAGCTGTTGCAGCCTGTCCCTTTAAGGTACTTCGATGCTGCCTGCTGTCCAGCCCCGTGCAAAGGCAGCCAAGCGGGGCCACCACCACTGCCAAAGGAAAAGGGCTGGACTCTCTGGGTCACGCCGCACACTAAAGCCAGGTGACGGGAGTGGGGATCATAAAGGGACAGGCTATGACGGCTGCCTTCCAAGCAGCTTCTCTGCAAAGGGAGGCAGAAAAGTTTGGACTTGGCGTCTCCTATTCAGCCTCAAACATATACACAGAGCAAACATGCACACATTTCACGGTGCTGGGAGTGGGACCTTCTGCAAGGAGATGGTGCATGGGCGAGTCCCTCTGGTGCTGTGAAAGTGGTAGCAGTGGTGGCCAGAGGCATGCAAACTCCAGGGATCGTGGGGGGACAGCTAGCTAGGCTGTTCCGGGATGCAGAGCTGGGTGGGAAAGGAAGCGAATGGCAGCAGTGGCAGCCAGAAGCATGCAAGCTCCAGGGACCATGAATGGGGCAGCTAACTAGGCTGCGTGGGGATGCAGCGCTGGGTGGCAACAACGGTGGCTGGAGGCAGGCAAGTTCCAGGGACTGTGGGGGGAGCAGCTAGCTAAGCCACGCAGGGATGCAGGGACGGGTGAGAAGGCAAGCAAGCAACAGCAGTAGCAGCCGGAGGCAGACTAGCTCCAGGGACCATGGGGGGGGGGAAAGCAGCTAGCCGGGTAGGAAGGAAAACAAGCAGCAGCGGCGGCTTACTTACGCAGGCAGGCAGGCAGATCAGGAGCAGTTGGGCCACAGACATGTTCTTGTGGGAAGGCAAGCAGAGACACTGTGTGTTGACTAATTGCTTACATTAAACTTATATAGACTGCTAAGCATATGCCGGGGAGACAAGATGAGGAGTGATTGGGTGGGCGAGGGCGAATGAGGGGAGTGGATGGGCGGGGCAAATGGGAGTGAGCGGCGAGCAAGTGGTGAGTGGGCGGTGGGGGCGGGGCCAGCCAGAGGTGATATTTGCCAGTTTTCCGAATTATTCAAAATTTTCCCTACCGGTATGCTTGAACCAGTCTGAACCGGCTAGATTTCACCACTGAATACAGCAAACGATTGCCAGTTATAAAAACTCCTTTTTGGTAATTGATTTGGCATGGTGGCCACATATTCAAATACAAACAAGACACAAGCAGGATGCAGAAATATATGGATTTTACAAGGAACCCCTAAAATTAGATCAGACATTTCTAGGGGCAGAGGGCAAATTAATAAAGCAATTTTATAATTACTTATTGAACTTTAAAATGGAAGAAGAACATGTAAAAGAAACTATGATAGTATGGGCCCAAAATTTGGATATATTATAGATCTAGGCAATTGGCAAAAACTTTGAGAAATTACAAACTAACGATGTCAACAGCATAGAAAGAACACCTTTACAAAATGTTCTACAGATGGCATTTGCCACCAGCAAGAATGGCAAAGATGTTCCAAAACAAATCACCAGAGTGCTGGAAATGTAAAGAAAAGTAGTCTTTAAGGAATAATCACACCTTAGTAGCAAAATATGATACCTGGGTCCTATTACAATATGTGGTGGACTTGTCCAATGGCGAAAAAATATTGGTTAAAGATAAAAAGGTGGTTAGAGGAAATGATAGCACAACAAATAGATTTAAAACCAGAATTGTTCTTACTAGGTATACTACCGGGGAAATACAACAAAATAATTATATATTTAATATTACATGTAATAACAGCAGCGAGAATTTTGTATGCACAAAACTGGAAAAACGAAAGTACACCTATAGATGAAAATGTAATAAAGAAAATACTAGACTGCACTGAAATGGACAGGTTAACGATGAAAATTAAGGATAAAGAGGAAACAGAGTATTATTTAACTTGGGACTTATTTTATAAATGTTTAGAAAACAGAAGCAGAAGTTAGTAAATTCATAATTAATGATGATTAATAAAATAGAAGTAAGTGTACCTATAGATATATATAAGCATAACACTATAAGCAATATTATTATTGGATTACATTTGATTACAGATGAAATTGTATAGAGCGACTAGAAGTACAGATTATATTGTATATATTATGAGAATAATGGCAATAATTATGGTGTATAATATGTATATTCAAATGAGATTTGATAGAGACAGTATGCTGTCGTTGCAGAAATGGAAATGTGATGTATAATAAAGGAAAATGTATAATAAAAAATAATATTTAAAAAAAACCTCTTTTCTGGGATTTCTTGGTAGAAAAGTAGTCTTTAAGGAATAATCACATCTTAGCAGCAAAATATGAAGATCATAAGTTCCTTCCTTGCAGATACTTCTGAAGTGGAAAATGATGGGAAAGAGTTTTGGACAACACAAATAACTGAATCAAGGATAGATAGGGCAGCTTTTTTTCCGTCTTATGTTTTTATCCCAAATAAGATGTACTGTAAGAACTGCTCAGAGTGAACTGTTTTGTTAAATTCATACTGCTCATCTAAGGGAGGAAACAGTGAAATGACTTCAATACAGGCAATTCTTGACTTACAACCACAATTCTGCCCAAATTTCTGTTGCTAAGTGAGACCTTTGTTAATTGACTTTTGCCCTATTTTACAACTTTCTATTCCACAGTTGTAAAGTGAATGTCTGCAGTTGTTAAGTTAGTAACATGGTTGTTAAATGAAACTGGCTTCCCTATTGACTTTGTTTGTCAGAAGGTTGCAAAAGGTTGAGTCAGTTGCCAAATAGCTGAATTTTGATCACGTGACCATGGGATGCTACAGCAATCGTAAGTGTGAAAAATGGTCAGACTTTTTTCATTGTAACTTTGAACGGTCACTAAAAGAAATGATGTAAGTCAAGAACTACCTGTATACCTGAAAACCTAAGTCTCCATCTTCCTGTGTTTGCAAGTATTCTTTTTTAAATAGCAGTAAAGACATTTTTAGTGTTTCTGAAAAGTTAAAAAAAATACTGTATTTCTTTTGCTGCAATTCTTTTCTATTGTAGGGCAGATATTTAAAATTGCTGTTTGGAAATGAAACATTTGATTTTTCAACATGTAATTTCTTTTATTATTTATAAAATGCCAAGTCTTCCTTAGTTCAAGTCATTGGACTTCATAGAAAAGTTTATGACATTTTTTCACAATAGCATGGAAGTGGTTTCCCACTTCCTTTTTCCAGATTTTTTTCTCAAGTTGCATTTCCTGATAGTATACCGTCCAAGTACTCATCAAGTACGATTCAATTTAGCTTCCAAGATCAACCTAAATCAGCCATATCCTGCCAATTGCTGGATGTAATGACTGAAGGCTGCACATAAAAAGGAAATCCATTTATAAACATTTTGTGTGTGTTTGAGTTATAATTGCTCTTTGCTAGAAATAATTATCTCTCAAATAAAATATGAATGATTAATATGAATTTTTAACAGTGATCAAGAAGACAGAAGGCTCAGGCTGCTGACTTGGTTGCCTTGGCTGCTGCTCTTGGGTATTTTGTTGAGTACAGTTCTAATAAGGCTTCAGATCTACTTGATCCCACGTCATCTGTATCCTGATTTGAGCTACTATCCAGTCTAGGGAAATGAAACCATCCTCCTCTGAATATCCCCAGTGTTAATCATTGATTAAAAATATAGCAACTTCTAAGAAAATGCTTTTAGGGAAGATTCTTTAAATGACACACGTTCACAGAAAATTCACAGAGAAAAATAACTTTGAAACTTTTAATACACTGCAAATGCTGAAGAAAGAGCAGTATATTCTTCGAAATCCCATATTAAGCATTTTTTGTTCTGGAGAGAAATTGATTTCTTTTCATACTTGTGTATAGTGTGACGGCTTAGAGATCTGGATCTGTACTTGGAAGTACGATGCAATCTTGTTTTCTGAGTTTCATCTTTGTTTGAATGCAGTTTCAAAGTTTGCTTTATTTCCTTTTATGCAGCTGTCTTGTTAGAAAGTGTTCTGTAGACTTCATAGAGCTGAGGTATTGAATGCCCTCAATGGTTCCTTTGAATGTGCTTTAAAGTGCATAATTAGGGTACTTGAGCATAAAACTACAATTATACACTTGTGTGTTAATTTTTTACATGCTTGTAAGTGAGTTCAACACTATCTGTAATTGAGAATGAACTCTTTTATTGTGAGTGTAACTGCATATACCAACTGCTTAACCAATTTGTGAATTAAAAGAACACCCATTAAAAAGATGGATAACATTTTTATGTGTAGGATGGAGAAGATGCCAGATACTTTTGGATACATGGAAATCCTGATACCTTTAGCATATTGGTAATACACACAGGCACTGATGTACTCACACAGACACACAAACCTCTTTACATTTCGAGCATCAAGCTTTAAATGCTTTCTTAAAATAATGTACTTGTTTATTTGAGAAGTAAGGTCTATTGAGCTCAGTGAAATTTAACTTGCTAGAAAACCAAAACCAAAATGTAAAGAAAGCTAGTTAATTTTAAGCCAACTATATCAAGAGTTGGTTGCTGTTTCAGATGTCAGTTACCATCTCTTAGTTTTGCAGAATAGTGAAAATGCCCCTGGCTGAAGGTTTCAGTGCTTGATTTCATAAGAGATTTGTCATGAAGACTTAGCAATTTTGGGTCTCACAGACATTATTTGGAGCAACCGGAAACCACAGACACTATATTAGCAAAACCTTGAGGTATATTATTAATTAAATTAAAAAATTAAGTTTTATTAATGAAATGGCAGTATGGTCAGATATCCTTATTTATGAATGCATGGCAGAACAAGTATTATTGTTCATTCGGTCAGAAAAAGAAATAGTTTATAATGACATTCAGTATTTGTCACAAACAGTTTTTATCAGGTCGTGACAATGTAGTTGTGTTTTCATGGAGAGAGAAATTACATTTTCGTAGAAATGATTGACTCTTTTCTTGTAGTAGATTTATTTATTTGACTCTCACCATGAAAACTAGCAAACTTGTTTATAAACAGTGTATCGAAAATATGTTGACATGAGAAATAGAAATACTTTTTCATACTACAGTTACTTTGAACAATTACACTGGGTATATTGTATGGACTTTATAGCTAAATCATCTGCAATATTGAATTTTAGCAGTATTTGTGTGTGTGTGTGTGTACACACACACACACATTCATTTAATATTCAAGTTCTATAATAAGGAGTATGAAAAATAAATAATCACATCTTGCAAAGGTTAACTAATGGTGAACTGAAATGATAAAGTTTTGCTCTGTATATAATTCCTCCAGGGATATTTATTTTTAGGCATTATTTCAAGAGAAGGCATTATAGCAGTCTGTCATATACAAAACCATTAGCTGGTAATTTGGCCTGGAGAAAGTTAAAAGTTAAAATGTATGGAAGGTTAACTATGATGTATTTCAAAGAAATTAATATGCATGGGGAGTTGTTTGTTATCTTAATATCTAAGACGAAATTTGCCTTTTCATCTCTATATAGAGTTTGAGTTTGAGTTGCCATTTTCTCTAAATTATCCATCAAAATAAAAAATCTTCCCCACTTGACAGTTCAGAGTTTATTAATCTGCATCTGAAATGGGGATATTTTGCCCAATAAGCATCACTTTAGATTGATCAATATTTAAACTTATATGCCACGTCATGGATGTTCATAGTGCAGGTGTTTATCACCTCTGCCCTTCCTTTGGTTTCTAGAGTTCTGACCCCCATCTGACCTCTGACCACAGTCAAATAATGTAGACTGTGTTGTGAATTCTTGTTGGGACTTAGTGGAAGAGTAAAAATTTATGCGTGAATTGTTCCTTTTACACCTGGAGCAGCTGATCCTGGACCAAATAGCTAAGATTCAGGAAGCATGCTGGAATTATAAATATGAAAGGATAGAGCTAAGGTTACAGTGGTTGCTCCCAGTGAAGGAATCTGGTCTACTACTTGCTCATTTATAGACCATGTGGCCTAGCTAAAGCCATTTGCACTTTTATTTCTCAAGGAGCTGAGCAAAGCATCTCTGCTGTACCTTCTGGAGCTCTTGGTGCATTCTTGAAAGGTGGTTGTTCTGAATTGGTATTTTTGATTCAGCTGTATTTTCTCCTGATGACTGCTGGCACAGTCTGTTTCAGGTTGTTAATTGTTTCCCAAATCCTGAGGGTGCCATTCTGTTGGTGTCTCTCAATCCTTCAAATAAGGGGGAAATAATACCCTAGATCAGAGTTCCCCAAAACGGCCAGTGTTGATGGACTATTCATTATTATGATTGATCACATAGTCAGATGTTTACACTGGATTTGGCATTTTTATTACCTATCGAGTTTTTCCCAAGGACCTGTGATAGATAGATGTTGTTTGGTGATGTTAAAGTTATCATCACAGGTTATAAGCTGTTCCAAGTAAAACTGCCTTTGGCAATTGACTGAGGTGATTTTGTTAATGCCAATAGTGTTCACATGGTGCTCAGAAGTTTTGCGACTGCACCTAAGACACCTATCACTATTGGTACTATCTTTGCTTTCTTTTACCACTGTCATTCTACTTCTATTTACAGGTCTTAGTATTTTGTGATTTTCTTCAGTTCTTTTCCTTCAGTTCTGCTCTCTTCAAGTACTTCTACATCTACTAGTCAAACTTTTTGTAAAATCTTTTTTATCTACAGTTGTTAAGTCTGGGTGTTATGTGGCAGTTGCTTGTCTGCTTGAACTCTAAAATCCCAGAGCATTTTAACTTCTCCATTTTTATCACTTTGTCTAGTTTATGTTCCCAATAGTTTTTGTTTGCAAGAAAATGGTATTTCTTGGAAATATTTCAATGTGCCATTGTTGCTATTTTGTCATGCTGTTGTTTGTAGTCAGTCTGTGAGATCTTCTTGCAATAGCCAATTAGACAGTCCAATGTTTCTTTAGCTTCTTTGCAGAGGTGGCATTGATTATCTGTTGCTGCCTTCTTAATTTTGGTTTTGTATGCATTAATTCTTAACACTTGGTCTTACGCAGCAAGACATTGGCAGGTCTTGTCATCGTCATCACCTCCCCCCCTCTCTGTGCGCTTCTGTGCACTGATGATGTTACCTAATTTGAGTAATGAAATATCTGCAAGAAAACAAACATGCTCAGAGAGCATCAAGGACTCCTCTGTAAATTATATCTCATTATATTGTTTATTGGGGAGATTTATTTGTCTGGGGGTGTCAAATTCGATTTCATTGAGGACTGCATCAGGGTTGCCTTTGACCTTGGGGGCTGGGGTAAGTGTGGCCAGAGTGGGCATGGCCAGTTTGACAACACTTGTGTCAGGGGTGCCTGTGGTAACCTTTGAGTGCTGTGCCAGTGAAAATGGAGTTGGGTGGGCCGTGCGTGCCCCCAGGTCCCATTTTTGGTCATGACAGTCTCCTGTAGCCCTCTGCCAGTGAAAAATGAAGCTCCTGCAGCCCTCTGCCAGTGGAAAATGGAGGTCTGTCATGGCCGAAAATGGAGCCTGGGAAGGCCTCATGCAGCCCTCCCAAGCTCCATTTTCACTGGCAGGGGCACCACAGGCTGGTCCTTTGCTGTTTCCAGGGCAGCCCTTAAGTTTGACACCCCTGGTCTAGTTCCTCTGATGAGACCTGTTCGGTATCATTGAACCTCTGGCATAGATCTCATCCTCCTCAGAGCATTCAATCTCCACAACCACATCAGTGTAGTTATTATTATTGCTATTATTATTTGTCAGTAATCTACAGTTAGATTCGCAGGCTAGGACTGCTGACAATATAATAATTAGCATCCTAAACATAAAACTAAGAATTATGAAGATAGCATCTAAGAATATAGGCAGCTTGAGGCATTGTGGTATTTTATAAAATTAGGTTGCTCAGGTTAAATTCACTATTTCCAGATACAAATGAAGTTCTTTAGGTATTGCTCCAAGGGCCCCAATCACTATTTGTGTAACAATGGATTGCTTTATTCCATAAGTATTCAACTTCAATCACAAGTCCTGGTATTTTGTAATATTTTCATATTGTTTTTCCTCAATCCTTGCATCACCAACACTTTTATTTTTGTCTTCTTTTTATTATTATGATTATTATTTGTGGTACTATTTGTTAAAGTAAGTATTACTAAATTATTTTCACATAATAAATGTTTGGGTGTCAATGAACAAACTGAAATTTCATGAGGGGTCAATGGGGGGTCCCTCACCGAGAATTGTGGTTTAGTTCCATAGAGGTCTTTCATGAATACCAATGTAGTACACTAATGTTCACCATCATCTTGAATGCAAAGGCTTTGTGCTATGGTGGATTTAAAGCTAAAAGCGCAAGAGCTTTATGTTTAATGGGCTTGGAACACTTTGTTTCAAATTCTGAATGCTTTGTTCCAAGTTAAAAATAGCTCATATAACCTTACTATAAGTATTCCAACGATGTTCCCTCAAAAGGAAAAGATACAAAAATTCTATTTGATCATATAAGTATTCCAATGATGTTCCCTCAAAAGGAAAAGATCAAAAATTCTATATGAGTTTATTGGACTCAAGAATATATTTAAGAGGGTGGACATCAGATTTTCTTTGTTGATGATGCAAAAAAATTGAGAAGGCACTGACTCTTATGATTCAGGCCTGTGAGTTATTGTCAGGAGCAATCTGTTTCTATTACAATACATTTTTATTTGAATGTCACTTTATTTGAGTATTGCTTATTTGAAATATTTTTTCCTATGCTTCTGACTTTGCTGCAAATGGCTATGGACCCTCACTCAAAACCATCTTCTCTGTTTTCCATTTTCAAATGCCTCTGTAAACTTTATCATATACAACAGGAGATTTGCACCTTTTTTTTTCAACATTGCAGCTATTGCGGCCAGTGACTAGTCACAGACCTGAAACAACAAGAGTGTACTACTAGTAGTCCTCGACCTACAACTGGTCATTTAGCGTCTGTTTGCTGTTAGTAGTCACAATGGCTATGGATGGGTGCTTTTTACAGCCCGTAGGGCACTTCCAGATATTCTCAAATGTCGTCTTGCCCTCCCTCTGGTCACATGTCTGCATTTCATTTTAACATATTTTGCAACTCTTTTGGAAACATTAAGGATATCATCTGATAATATAAAGCAATTAAAATCATTATTTTAATAGCTGGAACTTATGCAAACACACAGAGTTATAAGATATGATGCAAGTTGTTACAGAAAGATCAAAGGGCTAGAATCTCAGGTTCCTCCAAATCACAAGGGTTTGCTGTGTGAAAGTATATTGTTATACCTTCCCTCCAGTGTGGAAACCTTCAAGTCGACCTGCAGTGTGTTGGACAGATAATACTAAATAGGTAATGTGCTGGTATGAAGAATTTTCTGTTTCTATCCTGTCAATACCTCGATCTCCCTGGAGAGCTATGTTTAATACTGCTGCAAATTAAAAATCTACCTTTTAACAGGCCCAGACCTAACAGAGGTTGACATGAGAATCTGTACTGATGTAATCACTCCAGACTTTGGTTTTCCAGGGTGAGGAAAAGTGATCAGTAAGGGTCATGGTTTCCAACTATCATGGATGTTGAAGCTGAGAACCAGCTGAATCATTACACTCTTAAGTGCATTGCTGCATTTGAAACATAGAAACATACCTAAAGGGTATTTCTCATATACCTTCAGTTCCTGTGCAGTAAAATAATTTTTTTACCAGACTTGCTGGTAAATAGCAACACTTTCTGTAGAGATTGTCATTTCTTTATCTGCTGCCTAGATGTGCAAAAGGCGGTTGTAACATTCAGTAATGGGGTGGTTTAGATTATGAAATAACAGATTAATGTTGCAAGGAATGGTCCTGTAGAACAATGGCAAATTAAGTTGTAGGAGTGTGCCTTGATGTCCAAAGTAATTTCATAGTTCCAAGTAATAGTTTTGACACAGAATTTAACTCAATTGTGAAAACATTTTTGGAGTATAATTCTATGTATTGTCTCCTGCCACAGATAAATGTGGGTTTCTTGTAACATACAATGTTATTTTATGATAGATATTTATATGTTATATTTAGGTTTTAACAGTGATTTATGGTTTTTAAAATGAGGATATTTTAAAAAGATAAAAATACTGGTTTTTAAAAAAACTTTATGATAGGTATTCATTGTGTGTTTTCTCTCTTTTTGCCTTGTTTGTCTTTTTTCTTTTCTTTTTTTCCCCGTTTCTCAAAAACGCTTAATAAAATATAATTTTAAAAATATTACAATGAAGTGTGATGACTGGCGTTCAACATGCTGGTAAATATTACTATGCGGCATGGACCCTAGTGGGTGCATCATATGGAACATGTCTAAGGACCAAGTTCCCTATTAAAAACAGGCCACTCCCTTAGGATGGTCTTTCCACATAGGGACGAATGTATTCTTTTTAAACTATTCCTTTTGCAAGGATCCAAACTTGTTTATTGCCTATTTTGGATAAAACAAAGATTTTTCTAGCAGACAGATGATAAGAATGATTATATTAGAATTAGAATGTTATAACCTCACCCAACTACTCTGTCATCTAGGTACTTTAGGCCATTATTGTCTGTCAGCTTACTTACTTACTTACTTATTTATTTATGAAATTTATTTTCTGCCCATTTTGTATCCAATAACTGGGTCTGGGGGGCATAAAAACATTAAAGAATTAAAACATTAAACTCAAAAATCATAGAATACAGCGGATGAAATAATTAGCAAATACAAATTCTTTTTGAGAGTAGTCTTTGAGAGAGATTTGCCTAGGCATCTTATGATTTTGCCTTTCCTGTTTATTCCCATCTTTCCTGCTTAGATTTGTTTTGTTTTGTTTTTAAACTTTAAAAAAACAACTTTTGGTCTCAATGGTCTCTCAGCAGAGTTACTGTATGCTATCTCAGTGCTGTGCTATGCTCTTATAATTGTTTCCTACCAGCTGCTAATCCTGCATCGCACTATCCCCCAGTTGGAGGATAGTCCAGCAAATTCTTCAGAACAGAAGTAATGGTAAGAGCTTTGCTTTAACACACTGTACTGTGGAACAGGGCAAGAATTCCCATAGATGTGAAGTCACACATTTAAACACTGAAAGGCAAATCACTAGTTTTATTCTCATGTTGTGGAAATGAAAAAATAAAGTATTCCCCCCAAAGTTAATAAAAGATGGTGGTTGAAAAGATTTTGGACAAATGAAGAAATTAAATTCTCAAAAGAACTAGTTGTTCACATTTGTTTTATTTTACTTAGCATCATTTATTATGCATTCTTTAATCTGACAGTAAGCACCCTCTAATAGATGATAATTAATTTACACATACTTTATTTAAATATTAAACAATGTATTAGACTTTCTTACCTAACTAATAACATAGTTCTTGCAGCCAGAAAATAAAATATATAAGAGCACATAAAACATAATTCAGTAGCTTTAATAATGTTTTTACAATTCTTTAATCTAGGAGTGTCAAACTCAATTTAATTGAGGGGCGGATCAGGGTTGTGTTTGATCTCAGGGGGTGGAGGAGCAGGGTGTGTGGCCAGAATGGGCATAGTCAACTCAATGTCACTCGCTGAGGCTCCGTTTTCAACTGTGATGGCCTCCTGCAGCCCTCTGCCAGTGAAAATGGAGTACACACCCTCCCTGAGCTCCGTTTTCGCTGGCAGAAGCACCCCGGGCTTCTCTGTTTCCAGGGTGGCCCTGCAGGCCAGATCTAAGGATCCTGTGGGTTGGATCGGGGTCCCCGGGCCTTGAGTTTGACACCCCTGCTTTAATCCTTTTTTCTTTTGGGTGGAGTCAGGCGACTAAGTGGAGCTGAGTGTTTATTTGCCGGATGCCCTTCCTGACGCCTTTGTGGACTTGCAGCAGATATTTTCTCTTTGCGCTCTGATAGAGAAATATCTGCCACTGCCTAGGATCAAACTCTCAATCTTCCAAGGGCGGAACAAGTGTCTTCACCTTTAGGCCACCATGCTGCTTTGTATCTCTAATAAATAAATATATTTTATTTATTTGTATCCCACCTTTATTATTAATGACAAAAATAAAATGACTTTTATTTTTGCCTTTTTGTAAAGGGTGGGGTGAGAGCATAAGTTGATACAAGAGGTCATAGTACAGAAATCCGAATACATTTTTGTTTGGATGGGAATAGTTTGTGCTATTAGTCTCATGTTAGTCTTATTCATTACCAGTATAATCATTACTACTTGATGTTCGAGGACACATAACAGTAGAGGAGGGAGGATTTTCAGTGAGGAAGTGTTTAGACTTTATTTATTTTAGTGCTATATACTTCAGGAGTCATGCATTTCTACACTGCCAAATAATGCAATCTTGGAAGAAAAAACAAGTGAGATTAATGGGATGGGAAGGTAATTTAATTTGTTAAAGCGTTAGTTATATAAGGAAGAACCATGTGTGCACCTCAGTGATGGCACAGACTATTAAATGGCTGTTAATGAGAAGCAGGCAACACTTATTACAATACTTGTTGCTGTAGTAAAATTGGTATTTCATTCATCCACATTATAATGAGTTGTTAGAAAAGCTAAATTTTCCCCTAGTCAAAGCTATGTTGGCCAAAAGCATATGGTCTATTAAGTATGTTCCTGGTAAAGAAGGAAGTTGAAAACAGATTGGAGCAGCTCTGAAAGATATGGTGGAACTGATATAAAGGTACAAGAAATCTAAAGTGCATTGCTGAAGGGAGCTTAATCGGAAAAAAAATAGTTTTCTTCAGCTAGGCTTCTTAAATAGCTTTACTAATAAATAGGCACTGGGAAAAATATTTATGGAAGAGATTATTATTGTTTCATTTGTAATAATAATAGGCAAGATACAATAGTTGTAATACAGATAGTCCTCAAGTTATGACCCTCATTTCAGCAACCATTCAGAATTACAATGGCGCTGAACAAGGCGGATTTGCAACTGGTTTGCAAAATTTAGTTGTCATAGCATTCCCCAAGCCATGTGATCATGATTGTAATATTAGAATGAGCCATGGTTAGCGTGATCATCATTTGCAACCTTCCCTGGTAACTCCCCACAAGCAAACTCAACAGGGAAGCTGGCACCGAAGGTTGTAAGTTGTTCCTATAAGTTGCTCCTTCTGCACTTTGTTGCCAAGCAACCTGCAATCATGTGATCACCAGCCTCCCCAGAAAGCCATTGCTTTCCACTAGAGTTTCAGTAAAGATGACTTGCAGGCTGCAAAGTCGGGATGCTGCACTAAATAGGCCTTTCCCACATTCCAACAGGGTGTGTTTCGGAAGTTAGTAGTTTCAGTGCTGAGCAAAAACTACTGGCTCTTGTAATTGCGGCTTGTTGCAGTGTCCCTGAAGTCATGCGATTGCAATTCAGGTGCTTAGCAATTGCAATTACACTGTCCCACCATCACATGATCTCTGTTTTTGACTTTCATTGCCAGCTTTCGACAAGCAAATAGGGAAAATAGGGAAGCTGGCAGAAGGTTATAAATCATGTGAAGTGTCAGGGTTCCATCAAAGTTCCACTCGTCCATTCAGCACTCAGACACAGATATATTCAAGTAAGAATTTATTAGAGAAACCATGTTGGTACATCTGGGAAAAACCTGAATCTGAAGTTCCAAGTTTTTCCCCACACAGAAGAAAATCATAGATCCACCTCCCAGCCATCATCAAAGGTCACATTCCCCAATCCTCTTTTGAGTCCAACTTCCTCTCTCCTCCTGGCACTCCTCCTCCAGGTGCTGGTCTGGATGTCCTTGACTCTCTTGAAAGGAATTTTGTTTCGTCTACTAACCCCTTTAAGTGTATGAGAATAAATCCCCTCCCTGGTTCCCATGTGCTATTATGTGGCAGACGCAGAGGCCTAGCAATTATGGCTTCCAAGACTGACAAGAAGTTTGACTCAAATTCATATAGACTCAAAAGTTATCTATTTCTTCCCAATCTGGAGAAGTTCTTCAAGTTGTTCCCAAGCCAATATAACAGAAGCCTGTTATCAGGGCTCCAAGTAATACATCCCATTTAATAAGAACACAAAGAACATTTCATTGGGACGTATCAAATTGGCATAATCATGGTGAAAAACCGGCTTAAGTGCTGCCCGGTTTTTCACCCAATTAAAAGTAAAACTTTGTCACTTCCCTCCAGAGTCTCCAGTCACATGGTCCAATCAGCATACAGTCCAGGCACCTGCACGAACATCCTTGATTCCCAGGGGAAATAATCTTATTTGCGCTACAATACCCCAGCTATCTCTCCCCTCCCCTCCCTGGCTCCTTCGCTCGAGGCTGTGTCAGCCCTGAAGCCATGAGAAAAGAAACCTCCCTAGGGAATTACAAAAAGGAAAATGGCCCCAGTTTGGCCAGCTTCAGAGTTGATCTCTTAGTAGTTATGGCCTAACAAGCCACTGTAAAAATGATCAAGATAATGTATGTGAAATGCTTCAAACTCTGTAATTCTCCTGCTTTTATGGTGTTTGTACAACATTCCAGGAACATTGCCCGCTAAAATGTTTTTGTCCTTGCCCTTAGATTAGTGTGTTGAAATAAGAAAAAAATAGGCTGTGCTAATATCCATGAAATCTCAACGCTGCAGGCTTTTTTAGAAGCTACCCAGATATGGAAGCCTCATGTTAAAGAGGTCCCAAGCTACTTATTCCACTTATTTTGAAATGCTGTAGTAGATTGAGCCCTTCGGACCTCAACACCTGTGAGATTATTCTTTCTTTTTAGTTGAAAGTGGCCTTCGCTAAGCAATTAGTGGTTGTGTAGTTTCTTTAGCTAATTAGCACATTAAAGATTTGAGATTGATCCCCATAGGACTTGTCTCAGTTTTAATATCACATAGTCACAGGTGCTTCCTTATATTCTAGTTAGTTAAATCTTTCATTCTTTCTTTTTCTTGCTCTGTTAGATTAAAATTAGGTTCTTGTCACATAATTAACCATTTCTTCTGCTTACTGAGATTACTTTTCAACTTTAATCAAACTCATCCATTGTAGGTGCACAGGTATGTAGATTGATGTATACATTGCCATATTTTTCTTTTCCACATGGTAGAACATTATCAAACCTATTTATGTATACTCCCTCCTCAAAACATATTCATCAATATTAAATATGCTGAATAGATTGAAGTCGGGTGTCTTCTTTAATTAGATCTAATTCATCTAAATTACACCTCTTCAGAGTATATCTTAATTCCTTTCGGGCTGACAATAATGCTGGACTAACAAAAAAGGTTTTCTCATACAGGTTGGGTAAAATCGCAAACAACTAAATATATATATAGCTATTTTGTGTTTATTTGCCTACAAGCAAGGCAGTTGTCACTCATACCAGAGGTTTCTCTGAGTATGTGTTTCTCTTTCAGCCAGGAGGGATTACTTACTTAGGACATTTAAGGCAATTACAGCAGGCTTTAACTGTAAGCCCACAACTTTTCTTTACATTCAATGAATTTTGTCAATTGAGGCAGGGGTGGCAAATAATATTCCTCACTGTGGTATACAGGGTATAAAAAAACAGATGGGCAAACTGCAGGATATAGTTCCCTTCCCACAAGGCATTGGACATTGCCCATGATACTGGCTGCCACCTCATGCACTTCCATTCCATTAATCCTATATCTCTAAGAGAAGAACAAGCAGAACTGGAGGCAGAATTAAGTGTGCCATCAGTTTCAAGTCATTGTGTTCTGACAAGCAGACCAAGTCCAATCCCTCCTGAATTCCCTTGGCCTTTCTCTGGTGCCGATTTGGTGTTGAGTTGAGCGGATTCTTCTAGATAGGCTTAAAAAATATTTTATGCTGCAATCTAACAGATGGTCCTGATTCTTTGCACTTGACAATATCATCTTTAAGGTGACCCTCAAGTTCTAAATTATTCCACAAAGATAGTCATGTGAGCCAAAAGGCTGGTTTCAGGGTTTGTGGAAGAGCCAGAGTCGGAGTCGGAGTCGGAGTCAGAGTGAGAGTCAGGGTCAGGGACAGGGTCAGAGTCAGAGTCAGAATCAGAATCAGAATCAGAATCAGAATCAAGATGGAAGGGACCTTGGAAGTCTTCTAGTCCAGCCTCCTGCTCAAGCAGGAGAACCTATACCATTTCAGACAAGTCACCATCCAGTCTCTTCTTAAAAACCTCCAGTGATGAAACGCCTATGACCGCTGAAGGCAAGTTGTTCCACTGGCTAATTTTCCTCACTGTTAGGAAGTTTCTCCTTAATTCCAGGTTGCTTCTCTCTTTGATTAGTTTCCAACCATTGTTTCTTGTCTTGCCCTCTGGTGCTTTTCCAGTCTTTCTCCTGGAAATTAAATTTGCCCCAAATTAGAATTGAGTTTTAGTGAACTTTTTCAATTAGTTGCATAACATCAGAGGAACTTTGGGTATCCTCCATTCCTTTGGGCCTTTAAGAATTTTATGAGATTTCATATAGACATTCTGGAGTCATGTACACTGTGGACAGTCATATGATTATGTTGGGATAAACATCTAAGAAACAAAGAGATAATAAACAAAGAGATGCATGAAGATTTTTACTGGACAATGCCTCAGCCCTTTTCAGGGGTTTTGCTAATAAACGGATCCAAACCTGCGAATGCTCTTGTTAAGTGCTGGCTGAGAATTATGGGTATTGGAGTGCAATCGTTCAGGAGAATGCAAGGTTGGGGAACGACTACTCTTAAGAGAGCAAAGGGAACTGTCCAAACTAAGGACAGTGGCCTCACAGGTTAGAAAGATAACTAACGTGAGCACCCAACTGCTTCTAATGGGACAGAGAGGAACGGCTGAAGAGTCAAAAGCTAAATCCTATTAGCATGAAGGCAGTTCAAACAGAGAAACCGCTAGATGTGAAAATAAACCAGAGATAGATTCCTAGAGGGTCTCAGGATTAGGCTGGGTTTTTTTTTTCCTGATTATCATTTTAAAGGGCAACAAAGAACTTCATTCTAGGCGATATCATGAAGGGCTTTTTTTGGGGGGGTGGGGGGGGCAGAAGCCACTGCTTCCCAGTTCTAAACCTAAGAAAAGAATTTCAAGGTCAGGGTCCAACCTTCGGCCCGCTGCATAGCCATAAATCTCTCTATAAATTCAGCTGGCACTCAGTGAAGCCAGCAGTGGAAGAGTCAAGGATGAGGCTCAGCCGGATAAGTTATTGTTATTGCCCTTAGAAGACGCGGTCGTAACAAAGAATATCCATTACTGCGTGGTACAGCCATCCAGCCTCAGCATTTAAATTTCACATCCCTTGCGCTTGCTCTAATGCGCTAACAGATTTTGCTCCTTCTTTGACAGCCTTAAAAGTGGGGGCCAGTTCGTTTTGATAATGGTCCTGTCAAGTCTCTGACTGTTTGTTTCCATCCATCCTTGGCGACTTTAGCCCTCCCATGTAGTCCTCATTTTTGTTTAAAAATCTCCTTTACGTTCCTTTGAAGAAGCCCAGCAGACTCAGTCCAAACAAATAAATCTTAAGCTGTACATTTCTCTTTGCAGTTTTAATGCCATTTAGATAATAACATATTAAAATCATTTTAGTACTATAGATCTTTCATTTTCCTACCCCAATCCCCAAAGTGGGTGACTGAATATTTGGATAGTTTCTTTAAACCTTTAGACTATTCTGCTGGAATCTGTGGTTACATTTTACCCTGTCACCCTGGCTTATAATTGGAGGGAGCATATACTATGTCTCCTCCCCCAGGACAGCAAAACTGATTAAAAGGATGAGAGTGACTAGCAAAAATGCTATTCAAACAGAACCCCTTTGAGACTGCGTGAAGACAATAATCCACCCAGGAACACATTGTGCAAATGTTATTGCACAAAACATTGTTTCGTTCCTGCCACCTACAGAAGCAAAACAATGGGTTTTAGGCAGGGGGAAAGAGAGAGAGAGAGAGAGAGAGAAATAGAGACCCTGAGGTTTGCTTAAATATTGGATTTTTGTTTCCCCCCTCCCCATATTAAGAAAAGCTTTTGTGTCTTTCGCTCCCCTGTAGGTTTCAAATCCAAAGATGTGACTGAACTTATCAAAGAAATCGTAAAAGAGCAGTTTAAAGCCTTCCAAAGTGACATGCAAGAGACGGTGGCTCAGATTTTCAAGATCACATCTGATCTCTCTGAAGATCTTGAGAATACCAAAGGCTTGGTCAAAGGTTTGAATAAATCCTCCCGGAGATATGCCCTTGATATTGAAAACAGACCTACAAGAGTTGAAATGCTAGACATTCGAACCCAGATCTTGCATATCGAAGAAGATATAAGCTTTACATGTGAGAGGCCAATCAAAGAACTGCAAGAAAAGCAGAGATCTTTGGAAGCTGACTTAGAACATCAAAGCTCAAAGAGTGAGATTTACTATGGCTCTCTGAACAAAACTCTTACACAAATGAAAGAAGCACATGAACAACTACTATCAGTGGAACAAAGCTCAGTCCAGAATGTACCTGTAGCTGCTGAATCAATGAATGATAATCTTACAAATTTCATCACAAATTTACAGGAGAAAATGAAAACACAGAATCTGATGGTTTTGCAGCTGTACGATGATCTCAGAATCCAAGATAACAAGATCAATAACCTTACCATCTCATTAGAAATCCAGAGACATGACCTGCAAGGTAGATGTGACAACATATTGTCCAAATGCAGAAGTGACATCCAAATGCAAATAAGTGGTGTGGAAGGGGACATTCGTTCCTTAAATAAAACTGTGGAGAGCCTTGTATTTCCCTTGGATGATAAGATGGAGAAAATGAATGAGCAGATTAATGACCTCTGTTATGATATGGAGATTCTCCAGCCCTTGATTGAACAAGGAGTTCCTTTCAGCCTTTCATCAGAGGATGAGTTGCGGCTCGAAACAGATACTATTAGCAGAAAACTGGAGAATTTAACCAGCCTTGTGACAACATTGAACTTCACCATTGAAGAACTTCACAAAACGCAGAAGGACCTGAAAAATGATGCTCAGGCTTATGATGAAATTTCTAAGAGGCGTATTGATGAATGCTTTGTTTTGATGGAGGATGGATTAAACAAAACCATGATGGTTATCAACAGTGCTGTTGATTCCATCCAAGATAACTATGTACTCAAAGAAACCCTGAATACCTGGAAAAATGAGACTGAAGCTTGCTGTGATCGTGGGGAGAAGATGGAAAATGTATTGATGTTAATACCACAATTTCAAAAGATGAATGAATCCCTTCAAATACTAGTCAACCAAAACGAGAAACCAGAAAGAATTTGGCCCCATTCATTTGGTGAAAGTAATATCCATCACCTCAGCAGAGGTCACCCTAAACCAAACATCACATTATTAAATGTTCAAGAGCACAAGAGAGACTCTGGTCACCCGGATGAGAAAACATTGCTCTCCAGCAATGAATACAATGATCATGAAATGCGTCTGCAGGCCGTGGAGGGAAAAATCATCAAATTCTTGGCCAACAATTGTGTCTCAGTAAGAAACGTGAAAGCAGCTGCCACAGAAAATGAGAAAACAATTTCTGCTCAGCTTCAGACCTTCAATTCCAGAATCAGGGCCCTTGAAGCCAAAAGCATCCGCTTATCACTGAGTATCCCTCTCGTAAACAAGACAGCCAACGAAGCAAGGAACTTGTGTCAGGATGTCTCTGGAACCATTAGAGAAATGAATGCCAGTCTTCCCAAACTGATGCCAACCGTTCACTCAGATGGCATATTGTTTCAGAAGGGCTTTGAAGAGTTCACTGGCACCATGGTAGAGACCAAAACAGAAAAACTTCTAGCCAACCTAACCTTGTACGTAGACAAGTCCCTAGAAGGGGCAGTAGACACTATAACCAAACGGTTAAAGGCAGCTGCCACTCTTCCGAAGAAGCCATTGCTAGGGAAAAAGACACCCGCGAACACCGTTACAAGTCAGGCTGGGAGAAGTCAGAGAAACACCGAATCTGCTTTAGAAACAGGTAACGTCATTTCATATTACCACTCTCATTGGTGTCGCCTGGAATGTTGTTCGATAGATGTGTTTCCTTTGTTCACAACGCGTAAATGCCACACGATTTAAGTGCTCTTTCTTGTTTTTGTAAAAATCTGCTCATTTTTATGGGAAAATGAGATTCTGTACATGAGCAGATTGTGTATTTATGTCCTTAAAAAAAAGAAAAGAAAAACGCAAGCCCATGGCACCAACTATGAATTTCAACTGAACATCAAAATGTTTAGCAGGGATTTCTTTTGCCTTACTGACTAGGTTCAAATGCTGGGTTAAGTCATAATTGTTTGTATATGTTTTACTCAATTGGCTGGGTTTACATCACAGCCCTTGCCAAAATTCAAACAAATCACCTTATGGTTATCACGATCTTTGTGGGTTCACATATCTGAACTCATCTAATATGTAGAATTATTTTTCTCGAAACAAATCTGTTGGCATTACATTTTCTAGGACTCCCAAGCTGTGAGATTATGAATTCTGGTGATTTTGTCTCCAAACCTATAGGGCAATAGGTTTTGAAATAAAAAGAAATACAGAAATCATAAAAAATAATAATTAAAAAATTAGATGCTGGAGCAAGCAGGTGCATTAGCAACAGGGACATTTATATATGATAGCTTTCTCAAATCTGGTCCTCTTTAGATTTGTTGAGACTGCAATTCTCAAAACCTCTGAACCAATTTGATAAATGGCCATACTAACTAGGGTTTCTGAGGAGGGGTTATTATTGTATGCTACCATATTTTCAGCCACTTGTGTTAGAAGGTTTTCCACATGTCTATTAAACATGTTCTGTGACTGCATACTTCGATTTTCCTGATCTGAGGAGAATTGTTGGGCTAAGGCAGGGGTGGAAAACTCAAGCCCTTTTATGACTTGTGGACTTCAACTCCCAGAATTCCTGAGCCAACTGGCTCAGGAATTCTG
>JANHFL010001861.1:70664-87449 GCA_032468155.1 Oxyrhabdium leporinum
CCTTGACTCTCTTGAAAGGAATTTTGTTTTGTCTACTAACCCCTCTAAGTGTATGAGAATAAACCCCCTCCCTGGTTTCCATGTGCTATTATGTGGCAGCCGCAGAGGCCTAGCAATTATGGCTTCCAAGGCTCACATGAAGTTGGAACAAATGATTGTGCAGGATTTGCTTAATTAGGAAGCCATTGTAAGTTGGTGTAATCATGTGACATCATGCTTGATGACTGTGTTGCTTAGCAGCAGAGTTATCAATCCCAATTGCCATTGTTAAACAAGGACTACCTGTACCAGCATTCTGGACACAAATCAGTAGGTTGAGCTTGAGAAACCTGGCCAGTAGGTTAGAATCTGTTACATTGGTATTTGCTGATCTCAATCCAAGCTTCCTGCAGTGGAAAAATAAATAAATGTGTGATAATCTTGCTTTTCAAAATTATTTGTATTTTTCTGCAAGCTGCCAAGTAATGCTTTAGTATGCAATCATCCAATTTCTATATCTTGTGAAAATGTGTAGTATGCCTAGGTATGCCTAGTTACAGAACCAGTTTGTTGTGGAGAAAGTAGGAGGAAGAGGGAGCTTAGGTGTCCTTACTGCCTTGAACTGATCAAAACTAAAAGCAGTTTAAAAATCAAATAAACAAGCATACCCATATTTAATTCTGGAAAGGTGAGACAAATTCTTTTTTATATATATACTAACAATATAATCATGTATTTAATAGTTGCAATAGGATTTAAGGGTTTAATATTATGAGTGGACAGCAGTTTTGTTCAGAGTTTATTTTTGGATTCAACGCTTGAAAATTGTTTTAATGTCAAGGTAAGGAATAGGGAATATGAATATTCACATATCCACTGCCAAAAACTACCTGATTCAAGCAAGATAGATGAACTTGAAAATATTGAAAATAAAACAGAACAAATTTGAATTTGGATATGTTAGGCCTGATACAATTTTGTATATTACTTTTCACAAAACCTACTCCATTTTATAAAAAACCCTAGTCCACTTTCACTGTAAAAGAGGTGGAGTAATGCTTCTTTCAAGTTCTTGTATGTCATTACTAGATCATTATTTGATCTTTGTGCTTTCTGTACCACACACACATGAGGTTCTATGCACAGGGCAAATGTGCAGTATTCTATTCTTGAACTTTCATAGGATAAAGTCCCATTTCCAATTTACCATGCATGTCCAAGGCATTCTTTGGCATTTAAATCAATTTTTTTTCAACTAGCTATACCAGGAGGAGAAATCCTCATGGAGAAAAAATATTCTAAGATTGCTGGATTTCATTTTTCTTCTCTTTTCCATTTCTTTTATCTCCATGATTACCATCTCCATGACGGTCTGGACTGTTGGCAAATCCAGCACCATCAGTGTGTTTTGTCTGGAGGGCATTTTAAAAGCTTGAAAATATTTTCCTTAAATGCATTCAGTGCAGCAGCAAATTCCACATCCCCAGACAGAAGCTCACTAGGCTGTAGTATTTACGGAAGGGCCAGTTAGTCCACTTAGTCACTACTATAGCTTTAAACAAGGCCTCTGCGATTGCTTCAGTGCTGTTGAGGAAATCTGGGCTCAATATGTTAAGTAATGTTGATTTTGTGGATGGGAAACAGCCCTCGAAACCTGCAAATACAATGAAGCTCTTTCTATTCAGTTGAAGGACTGGCAACTTGTCGATTTTATTGACTAAATATTATGAATTTACTTATAATACTGTATAGTTACCTGAGTATAAAATTATGAAGTGTAATCTTAGGGATCACCCAATTTAATATCCTGCCCATTGAAGAAATCTACTACTACCAAATTTCTGATAGATAGCATACTTTAATTTTGTTTAAATTTTTCCACCAAGGAGAATTCAGCACCTCTGGAGGCATTGTTGAATGGCTCTTATTTTTAGGAAATTCTTTCTAATTTCCAGTTAAAACTGCTTCTGGGTAATTTAAATCCCGTGTTTCTGGGTTTATCTTTAATAACTGAAAAGTCTACCTTATTTTCTACATGACAGCTATTCCATTTTTTAAAGACAGCTTTCATGTTTCTTTCCCCTCTGTCTTTTTCTTCTTCGAGCTAAATATAATGTTTTTCTCTAGCTATTCCTCACAAGCTTTTTTTTTTCCTCCCTAGGTTGTTATCATTTTGGTTGCTCTCCTTTGAATATGTCCCAGTTGGTCTATGTGACTCCTAAAATGTAGTGCCCAGACCTGGATGCAATATTCTTGCTGCATTGTGTCCAATATAAAAATAGAGATAAATATATATATTCTTGGTGCTAGATTTCGGTCAGATTGCATTTCATTTTTTGCAGCTTCAACATTGTTCGGTTCTCATGTACAGTTTTCAATTCACCAAGACTTTAACAATCTTTTTTGTTTGTACTGCTGCTCCTTGTGTTTGTTCCATCTTCTTTTTGCCATGTCCTATTTGCCTTTTTCTTTTCCAAAAAAGGAAAAAAAATCAGCTGCCTGCTGCTTCCTACCCACTGTCAAAATCCTAAATCTTAATACTGTATTCTAAAGTATTATTATCATCTTTAGCTTTGTGTTATCTGTAGATAATGATAATATTTTACAGACTTTAAGTAATTTATAGATATATAGAGTAGTACAGTCCTCTAAGTTACACTGTTTAACACTTTTTTCCCACCTGACTTGGAGTCATTGATATACAACCAACTTTGAATCCATCTAAATCTAGCACAGACCATCCCACATTTGAAATCTTTTCTACTAGAATATCAAACTTTTTAACATGATTTTCAGAACTCAAATTATCTGCCATATTCCTATGATTGACTAAACTAGTACACTATTAAAAAGAGTGATCAGTTTAATTTGGCTTAATTTATTATTAATAAACCCATCCTGACTGAAGAGTGATGTATTATTTTCTTAGTGCATTTAAACTGACAGTTTAATAATCTGTTTCAGAATTTTGTCTGTTATTGACATCAAGCAGTCTGTAGTTACTTGCATCTTCATACTCTTTTGAAGTTAAGAACAATATCTGACTTTCTCCAATCCTTTCACAAGTATAAGTGTTCTCCATGATTTTTCAAAGAAGGTAGAAGGTTCCCAGTTCCCTGAGATGACCTTCAGGCTATCTAGATATAATTATCTGGTCCCATCAACTTCAGCTTGTTCATATTAGCCATATTATCCCTAAATCTCTCTTTACTTAGTTTCTGCTTTGGTCCTTTTTAACACAGTTTTCATTTTTTGTTGGTTGTAGCTTTCAGTTGCTTTAGTCTTTCTGAATTTCTTTCTTCAGTTTTATAGGCTCTGTGTATATTTTGGGGGTGATTATTCCCATCTTTCATTTTTATAAATATGTGCTATCCTTCCCCCTTGCAGCTAGAAGGACTTGCAAGTGTACATCATTTCACTGATTTTTCAAAAGTCCCAACTCTTCTATGTGTCTTTTGATCTTAGGATACTGTGGGGTCCCACATAATAGTTCTCTAAAACTTATTGAAATTGGGGGTTTTTTCTAAAAACTAGTACGCACATACACCTATGTTCCATTTTTTCCTCTTATATCTTGAAACATGGGATGATTCATGCAGCAGAAACTTTAGGTGGAAAATTGAAAGGTGTAAATAAAATCATTCTGATAACTTCTCTGATAAATACTACTGACTAGCAAGCTATGAATATTCTTTAGAAATCTTTTTGTTGTTCTTGAGCATAAGTTCAGTGAGCAAGCATAATTGATAATGGTTTCTTTGGATGTTTCAGAGAACATAAAAAGAAATTATTCAGTAAAACGAGCGTTGTAGAAAATTTTTTGGTATGTTTCCCTTAATAGAATATCTCCAAAATAGAGTTTAGCGAACTGCATTATTCCTTTGAGTTTAAAATTAACTCTTTCCATTTTGAGAGACTTCTTACCATGGCATTTGGTATTGTGTTTATGATCTTTAGGAGTCGAACACGTAGATTTTTGTCCTCAATTCCTAACTGTATTGGCTTTTCCCCCCCCAACAGATGCCATCTCAGTATGGTCCACAAGGTGTAACTGGTTACTGCCAACAGCCATATTACAACCAGCAACCACAACCTCAGCACCTGCCTTCTCAGACCCAGTACCTCTCCCAGGCCCAGCAAAGGTACCAGACGCAGCAGGTAAGCCCAGTTCAGTAGTTCTTCAAGACTAGATAAGTGGTAATGAATCCTATATAAAAAGAGGATTAATGAAATAAGTCTTAACCAAGACCCCTTTTTCCCATTGTACTAAGCAGCTATTTTCATTTTTAATTTATATCACATAATTTGCCCTGGTTTTTGGATCAGAGTGATACTTCTGACTTCCCTATATTTATCAAAAGTTATCACTAATGCCTGCCTTCATGATACATGGTGTCCAATGATATAAATTTGATAAAGTGCGTTCTGTTAGATGCATGCATAGTATCAAATTTATATCATTGGATAACACTAAAACAGCTGAAAATTGTTCAGGGATTTCTAAGGTGTTTTTTTTTTTACATTTTTTAAAAAACAAAACACACATGTGGGCTTCACTGACATATTTTGATCTTTTTAGTGGAATAAATTTGCTGGTAAACCAAGCTCCGTTATGGTTCTAGAAATAATTGAAGCACCAGAATGACAGAAAAATGAAATAGAGTGCATCCAACATGAATTAAGCCAATTTATATTTGCTTTCTAAGAGTACTGAACAGCTGAAGACCAGGTATAGGCAATGACTTCTACTGCGGTGTGTCTATGTGTATTTGTTGTGTGTGTGTATCATTCATAAATATATTTGAGTAAGCTGGCAAATTATCTATTCCGACTGACAGCATATTTCTGCTGTGGAAGAATGTGTCCACAAGTTCTGTTACCTGAAATCATCAAAACTTTCTGTTCCATTATAGTGAACGGTGTTATTACATGCTAGTTGTTTGTTTTACAGAAGATAAGAATTACACACATGCTTTTTGTAAGTTTTGTAATATATATGAAAGGGAGAGCGCCCGTTGCACTGAAAATTAGTGGCAGAGTACAAAGTTATACTTGAGAAGGCAATGTGAGATATCCATATTTTCATGGAATTACAGTGCAATACCCAAATATATAAAGGAAAATATTCAGGTTCTTAATTAATTTAGGGATTATGATATAGAATTTATTCTTGGCTGATAGATATTTAAATGTTTATATTATTGTATTTTTCTACTTTTTAAAAAAAATGTTCACTTCTCAGAATCACTTGATGAGGTGGCCAGCCATACAAATTGAATGAATGAATGAATGAATGAATAAAATGAAGCTGTCTGTTATAAAACAGTAATGTTCTTTAAATTTATAGAGCTATATAGTAGGGCTATATGGTGCATCAGATGTTTTGAAGCACATCTGAATAAGAATGTTGCATCTCTTGTAACTCTTTAAAGCAGCTGTTTATCTTCCCAGTCTGCAGGGCAGCTGTGCAATCCCAGAAAAATACACAATTGCTTTAAGAGTTGCAGATTGGTACTACTTTTATACCTCTATGCATTCCAGATGACTTTTTAAAAGTGGATCCTAATTTAGAAGTGGACCCTAATGTATAATGAGGTATAATTAGAACCAGAAGGAAGTGTGACTTTGGAATTCACACTTTGGAACATAGAAATTTTTTTCCTAGCATACAGTACAAAGCAACACTATTTTATTTTTATTAACTTAAAATGAAAGCTTTCAAACTTGATCATGTGTTCCTCCAAGTAATTTTCAAACAATAAATATATCTTTTTAAAATAGTTTTTCTTTATTCTGAAAAGTAAAGAATAAAATACTTAAACCAATTTGAACTGAAGTATGTTATAGTGAGATTTCATGCAAAATGACTTAATATTTTTAGCAGCCTTCTTTTGGCAGTTCTATATATGGTTCACAGTGTTCATGAATATATTTTTGCTTACCTAAAGGGAATGCACATGCTGAACTGTGAGTTCATAATGAAAAACATAAAACTTGACAAATGTTTGCAGGTCAAATCTAGAATAGCAAGATTTTATTTGAAGAAATAATAGTTTGAGAGTCATACTGAATTCAATTATTTGTAAAGAATTGATTAAATGTTCATAATCTAGTGTCCACAAGTTTATTATATTCCAGAACATTTAATAGTTTTTGTGTTTTTTCAAACAGCAACAAAATTTTCAGTCAGCTCCCAAATCTTAAATTAGGTCACAATGTGCAGTGTATTGGGCACTGTATGCAATTTAAAGCCATTTGTAAAACTGTTAACTGACTGCACTATCTCTTTCTGTTTGTTTATAAGTTTTCAGCTATAAACTATAAGAAAATATGATTTATATTGGGTGCTGTAATGTACTTGTTTTTAGGACTTGGAACTGCTCATAAAATGCATATATTCATTGTGATTACAGTTTTCTTGTTAAATAGTTCAAATCCCATGCAAAATAAATACATCTATCTAGTATATTGCATATCTGTAACATGATAAAACATAAAGGATCTGTTTACCTCATTTGGATTGGTACATGTATTTATGGAGAGAACTGGGAAGTAACAGCATCTTCCACAGAGAGGCAGATTATGAACTGGTAATTTTTCTGTAATTCCTCATTTTTTATCCTTTTATCAGAAGTACTTCCCATGCTTTCTCAAGAGAGCCTTCAGGTCTCTAAGCAATATTTTCAGGTGGCTGAACGATGAATGAGGAATTGGTGAAAATAAATTAGTTTCCATTACATTTTGTGCAAACATCTGATACTCTTCAGTTGAGTTGGATCCAGTCTCAGGCTTTGTTTACAAATGATGGATTTCAAGACATCAGGTTGAGGCAAATGCTCTTTTTAGAGAAGAATGTCACTGAATACAAATTTGAATCCAGTGAGCCTATGGAGATTCTCAATCATCCAGGTCACAGTTGTCCCAAAGGTGCTTTTCCATAAGGCAACTGGACTTTCTTTGTTTTTTCCCTTGAAAATGTTTCACTTGTCATCCAAGAAAGTCCAGTTGCCTTATGGAAAAGCACCTTTGGGAGATCCAAAGAGTACATTAGAAATTTCAAGTAAAATCTGTTAACTGTATGAAAGCTGGTTTGCTTAAACTTATAAAAATCCTTCTTTCAATTGAACGTATATCATCTTACCACTAAAAAAGTGAAAATCTGCATTGCTGAATATTTGAAACATTTTCACTAGCAAACAGAAAAAGATTATGCTACCTCCCTTTCTCCCTCTTCCTCCTTTTTCTTTTAAGAAGTCTGGATTTATTTTTTTTTAAAGTCTTGGAACATGATTTGTCATTCCTAGAGTTATTAAAGACAATTTTCACCTTGTAAAATCCCCAATTGCTTTTGTTCTTCTCAACATGTGATCGGTTTTGAAAGTACAGTCATAATAAAAGGAGAATAAAGAGTCAACTCTGTAGAACTAGCACAGAGAAGCATTTCTGATATCAGAAATTGTGGCATAGGTTTGGGGTTGATGTTTGATTTTTTACCCTCTATTTTAAATTATTTGACAAAGATGGGTCCTATCAGGAAGATGTCTATTTGTAGCATGAATAATGGAACAAATAGACCGAGGAACAGAATGAAGCACTTCAAAATTCTATTTTGGCTATTTCTGTAATTTGAACTGATAATATACGTTGAGTTATGTTCAGTCTTTCATATTATTTTCATGGATATTTCTATATTGTTAGAACTGGGCAGTTTTAAGTGCCAACTTCATGAGGGCAATATAAATTGTTTTGTTAGTTTGCAACAAAGTAATCTTTAACTGATTCTTAGTAAATATTTGGAAAAGTTTTAGTCTTGATAGCACTGCTGAGTTCAATAATTTATTTGAGGATATTTATTGGATTCTCAGTTAAATATTCTCCTTTGGTTCAGTAGATAATATGCAATATTGTTATGGAAACGGATTTATGAATTAGAACTATTTATACCTAAAATGATATACATTTTTTCTTTTGTTACATTTTTCACTTCCTTTTTAAACACTTTTTCTCTATTTTTTATTTTATTTTATTTGACAATCCATGTATTTTTACTTTGGGGTTTGGATTTTTTCTGTTTATCATTATTTTAAAAGCAATAAAAGAATAAATTAAAAACTAGTTTCAAAGGTATGGCACAAGCATAGTTTGAAAGCTGTAGATTTAAAAAACAAGGAAAATATACCTTCATTTTTAAAAGGTAAATGCTTGTTAAAATGCAAGAATCAAATATTTATGCTTTATGTTTTATGCGGAAATATTTCCTTATTACTGTTTACTTATTTTTTTAAGTCATCTATCTATTTCTCATTATTTAAATCAGAGAAGGTTACCGTATTTTTCGAAGTATAATGTGATGATAACTTTAACATCATACCAGCACATTACCTAAAAGAGGGTAAAAATTTGGGTGCGTCTTATACATTGAATGTAGCCCCTCCCACCCTTTGGCCTCTGCCTCCCAGCAATTTGCCTCCTTGCAGCCAACAGCAAAAAGCCTGGTCTGCTTCAGCCCAGCCTGATTAGCAGAAGCAGCTGATTTTTGCTTGAATCTGCCTCCAACGATCAGCTGTTTCAGGTGCAGGGATCACCATTGCCTAGTGCTGCCTCCATGCCCCCCATTTTCAGCCTCCGCACACCCCATTTTCCACCCATTCCGGGTGGCGGGGATTGGAACGGGTGGGAAATGGGGTGCGTGGAGGCTGAAAATGGGGCGCTGGGGTCCACAGAGGTGGCAATAGGCACTGGTGATCCCTGCAGCCTGAAACAGCAAATCGTCGGGAGGCCGATTCTTTTTGCTGTTTGCTGCAAGGAGGCAAATTGCTGGGAGGCAGAGGCAGATTTTTTTTCCCTTGTGATGAAGATCCCTGCAGCCTGAAACAGCTGATTGTCAGGAGGCAGATTCAAGAGAAAATCATCTGCTTATGCTAATCAGGCTGTGCTGAAGCTGAAACAGCTTTTTGCTGTTTGCTGCAAGGAAGCAAATTGCTGGGAGGCAGGGGCAGAGACAGATTTTTTTCCCTTGTTTTGCTCCCCAAAAGCTAGGTGTGTCTTATACTTCGGAGTGTCTTATACCCCAAAAAATATGGTAATTAAATTAGCTCTTTATTCTATATGCTTGTGAATACTGACTTCACAAAATATGTATTAAATCTCTGAAGTGATAGAATTATATTTTCTCTGTAAGATTTTTGCTGCAAGAGCATAGACAATGTCATTTATAGTTCAGTAGAATTAATAGCATAACATTCAGATATTGGTTCAAGAATTGGACCAATTAGTTGATTAATTAGTTTAATAAATTATTACAATGAGATCGTTTTTTCCTAAAGAACATTTGTCAGTTAAGAATATTGTCAGTGAAGCCTTATGTGGAAATTATAACTCTAAACTAAAAGTATTTAGTAACAAAACATAGTTAGTTATCTTTATTTCTATGTATTTACTGAATCTTTAAGTTGGTTGAATTTTAAATGGTGTACAAAGCACTTCATTATCATAATCAATGAAAAGAATAGAAAATATAGTACCACAAAATCTAGGTGTTTATTTAAATACTTGTTTGATTTCCAGTTTAATAACATAGGTTGACCACTGCCCTCTAAAAGGAAATTGAGACAAGATATATTTTGAGACAATTCTTTCAGAATGAATGGTCTTTTCCTGGCTGTTCTAATCCTGCCAAAATCAATCATATTCTCCTCAGAAAACAAGTTTTTGAAGCTACATTGGAGATAGGTTTAATATTTTGTACAATCAAATGTAAGACATAATACTACCAAAATATAATAATTCTGATTAATATTCATATTCAAAAAGTAAGGATTTTTAAAAAAGTTTGATGGGAACCTATGTGGCTTATGAAACACTTTGGTTTCTAGTGGGTAATGAGGTTAAGTGACATTTCAAGTTTACTTGAGCAGAAATAATTGGATGCATACATTTGTTTCATTAGATAAGGGAACGTACTTGAATTGTTACTCAGTTGTAAATTGAAGTATGTGTCAGATTCATCTTATGCCTGAAATATTTCATAGAATTTAGAAAGAGGTCAGATTGTTTGGGGAAGCGGGTGATCCTAAATTGTGTTATTCACTGATGTGACCTAGAAACAACTGACATATTCCATCGGGGAAAAAGAAAACAGCAAAATTATCTTCAGCTTCTACCGCAATAACTGGCAATCACTGCCCTTGCATCCACAGAAAGGAGAAGCATAATTCATTGAAAAAAAGCTTTTCTTTTCTACAACTCTATACCTATGAACTCTATACCTATATGAAATCTGGCAAAGGTATTCTCAACAGAAGGAATTATTAGTGATACATATCTTGTTACATTTTAGTATTTAACAAAATAGTTAAAATTAGATTTTAAAAGCTACTTTGCTTGGAAGAAACATCCACAAAATTCATTTTTATTAAACACCTTACCTAGTTTGTTTCCCTCCCCCCACACCATATATACAGTATGTGTATATACTGTGTGTGTGCATGCGCGCGCGCGTGCGCACACACACACACACATACATATGTGTCTATCTGTGTGTATTTCAGACAAAATTTAAATTTGATTGAAATAATTTGATGAAAAATGGGCTAAAAGCTGCTGAAATGGGGAATTAAAAGTATATTTTGGCCTATTTAAAGAGAAACATGAAGAGACTCGTGCTTACTTTGTTCATCTATTTTTTCTGAATCAGTTAGTTTATCATAATTTTTCTCATTCTTGCATCTAGTTTTGGTCATCATGATATAAAAAAATGTTGAGACTTTAGATAATGTGCAGAGAAGAGCAACAAAAATAATTAGGGGACTGGAAACTAAAACATGAAAAATGGTTGCAGGAATTGGGTATGTAGTTTAATGAAAAGAAGCACTAGGGATGACATGATAACAGTCTTCCAATATCTAAGGCAGGGGTGTTAAACTGGCAGCCCGTGGGCCGGATGTGTCACATGCAGGCCACACCCACCAGCTCCACAAATGGGAAAACCATCATGAAGCACATCTGATCTAAGGAGTCCCTGCGTATTTTATTCCACTAGTCATTGCCAAATAGATGGGGTGTTGCTCATCTCTGTTGACTGAGCACTCTCTGAAGACATTTCTGTGGTCATGTGGCCAGCATGGTGTCACAGAATGCTGTTACCTTCCCACTGAAGTGTTACCTATTTTATCTACTTGCATTTGCATGCTTTTGAACTGCTAGACGGGAGCTGAATAAGGCTGATACATTATATTGAAGAAATTACTAAAAACCTTCCAGGCCTTGAAATAGGATGGTTGTGGAATTCTTTAGTTACATTTGGATTATACCTGGGTATAGTGTTCTTTTAGTCAATCACAGTTTCTTTATATATTGTTTTTCTTCAGGAGCTGCGGTGAGAATGGGAGCTATTCTTAACCACTGAGCCATCACTGCTGGAAAGAAGGCACTAATACCTCAGTGACACACAACGAGCTGAGCTCCCATTTTTGCCCTAGTTCCTGAAGAAAAACAATATACTGGTGTATAAAGAAATCATGATTGACTAGAAGAACAATATATCCAGTTATAATCCAAACTTAACTAAAGAGTTCCACAATGATCCTATCTCAAGCCCTGGAAGGTTTTTAGTAAATTCTTCAATATAATAAATATATCAGCCTTCTTCAGCAATATTCATGGATTGTCCTCCATAAAGTCCCTTTTGTTCTTTAATAAATAGATCCATTGTATTAACACAAAACTCTTAAAATATACTTAATATAAAAGAACTGCAGTATTATTTCTAATATCTCTTCAGATTTTTAGCAGATGAATGAAAAAAAGCAATTATCTTGCAGAAACAACTACTGTGTTATTAAATTTTTCATGCTGATTTTGTCTTCTTAGAAACTATACAGAAAGTTTACAAAAGATTATTTTGATGTTTTCTTTTTTCACTTTTTTTAGAGTTTTATGTTTTTTACTTCTCTAATTCTTTCTTGTTCATTTCATATATTTTACAAGAGGAATAACTATATTAAGTACAGTATCACTTTTCTATTCCATACATCCTTCTTCACTTTGTGTTTTTCTTTCTTTCTGTTTTGTCCTTGTCTCTTCTCTTTGGCATAATAACAACATCATAGGGTTTTTGTGCTAGAGTAGAGACAAGTCTATCTAAGAGTAACAAGTCAGTTACACTTATTGAGACATCATGCTGCTGATTGGCATGTACACTTGTTTTCCTTTCCAAGTCAACACACACACACAAAAACACATCCCTTGGAAATTCTTCTATCCATTTGTCTGTTACGCTCAATTAGCCAAAAGGGTGCATCATAGGCCTACAATCTTTAAAGCAAGTACCTCAAATGTGCTAAACGAAAAGAATATGTCCAAAATCTGGGACTCATGATTCCTGTGAAATTAAAATTCCAAGGAACTTCAGAATAGTTGTATTTGGAAACTTGGGGCAACTGCAGCTCAGCCAGGGCCACGTGATCATGGTTTCCAATCAGCTTGTAAAGTCAATAGGGGAATCTAGCAGAAAGTCAGAAATCAATCCTACTCTCATTGCTTTTTTGCCTGCCTAGCCCATGGTCATTTCTGATTCTCTCTTTAGGTAAGGAAATATCTCAATAATCTTAGTTCATAGCATAAATAATGGTACAAAGGTGTAGTACTAATATTAGAATTTCTTTACAACCATTTATATGATTTTTTTAAAATTTATGGTTGCATTATATCCATTTTTTCTCTATATTTTATTCTCTGCTTTTAACTTCATATACCAATATTATGAATGGTTATATATTTACAGACACCAAGTTTGCTATCTCACTGAATGAGGTTGCAGGAGTTGGGTTCAAGTCTCAGTCATAGTGGATTAAATGATATGGAGAAGAAACAATTGGCATAATAACAGCAGAATCTTCACTGATCCATGTAGTGTTAAACTACACATTATACATTGATGGATTCAGCCATATTTTTATCTTTGGCAACTGAGAAAACCTATTCTAGTTTAATGTTAAAAATAACCATGTTATTTAATAATCCTAGATTCTATTGGGTTTTGCACACATAAAAAGCTTTCTAATTAATTCAATGTAAAAATAAGTGCATATTTTAACTAGAAAGATGTTTGCTGGAAACCTGTCTTACATTTTTCCATGCCTATTTATTTATAAATTAATTCCTGAGAAGAAACTAAAAACATTTCTTTGCAATTTAACATTGTTGAGCTAGTAGCTTTTATTATCCAGAAGAACCATCTGCTTGTGGAACTGCTTTTTTTCTTGATTCAGAAAAGCGTCGGCAGTTGTTTGGCTCTACTGTAAGCTTGGGGCAGTGCTATGACCTCATTTATGTGAGCAAGCCCTCGGGTTCATATTCACTTGCGGAGGCATGCTGATGGAGTGTTCTGCTGTGTGGAGCACTAAGACCCAAATTCTCTGCTTGCACAGCAAGATAGCTTAAAGCTGTCACCCTCTAGAGATTGTAATTTTGTTTAGCTCCTGAACTGATTGATAGTGCTGACTTTTGAATCTTCAACTCTAGTTCCATCTCATACAGATCAGACAAAAGTGTTTCCTCAAGGACTTCCAGCAAATCTGGCACTTGGGGGGAAGAATGCGTGTTTGTGTATGAGTGAAAGAGAGCATCGAAGGATCACTTTTTGCATTATGACAATCCCATGCTATTTTTTTTAAATGTAATATTTAAACAGTACTACAATGTCAATTTGAAATTACAGTAATACTTATGTTTTTATAGCTTGTAATTTCAGGCTTTTAAATACCTTAATTTGATATGCATACATGTCTTCATGTGTGTGTGTGTTTATTTTTATGTGTATGCAGGCATACACACTGGTTTATCCATAAGGGTACTCTCAACAATTAAGGTGTCTTCCACATTTAGCATGGGGAAAAAAAGCCAGAAAAGACATATGTATAGGGGAGAGAATATATATGTAGAGTTTATTAAAGTTGTTCATTAAAGCACATAGAATCAAATCCATATAGGTAGATATATAATCCATATTTTTATTAAAAGGGAGGGAGGGAGGGAGGGAAGGAAGGGTAATACAGTAGTGTTCTTACACTATTCCTGTAATAAGTCATACCTATTATAATAAAATCAAACAATTAAACTGTTATGAAGAGCAAGGATAGGGTATTGAACATTTCAGTAAACATTACCCAAGAACAAGTGGTTCTGTATTTCTTTTTTAAATATAGGATTTACTATGTTTGGCTTGTGTGTGTGTGTGTGTGTGTGTGTATACACACACACTACACACACACACATACACATATAAAAATTGATTAGTCAATGAAAAACTTGTAAAAATAAATTATAAAATTTCCTGCTCTTTTTGCACTCTTGCTAATAACATTATTTTTCAAAGTGTTTTCCTATCTAGAGTGAAAGTGCTTATTCTCCATGTTATATGCTAACATATAATTTATGTTCATTATTGTAAGTTTCTCATGATTTTCCTTTTTATAACATTCGGTCATTTTGAAACAGTAATGGAAAATCAATACTTCCAAATGATTTGAAAGAACACTACTGCATTATTAGAGCATTGGATTCCCTTGTGCAACCTCCCATAGTTTCTTCTGATCATTCTTTGACTTTTGGTGGCACAATTGCCAGAGGTTAATGGTGTAGTTTCCCAACATTTTGAGGTAGAAATGAAACTGAAAAGTAATTACTCAAATTAAAATAAATATAGATGAAAATTCTATCAAGGAAAATACTGCCATCCCCATCTATATAACTGTGCACTTTGACTTCGTTCCCAATGTTGCAAAACATCATGAACAATTTGGAATTTGGAGAATTAACTTTCACAAGTATCCAGACGATGCCAGAATGGCTGACTTGCATGAGTATTGTAACTTGTATTGTAACTTTTTCACATACATAGTTCAAATAAATAGTTCAGATCAATAATTGCCATTGTAATTTTTTAATAGATAAAAAAAATAAACATATTCAAAGCTTTCCTCTTTTAATTCAGAATTCATTTAATTTCGTTAATGTCTTTTTAAATTCCCTGTTGATTTTTTAAAACACTAAAATATTTTTTTTTCTGTGATGTGCTTAGCTTTAAGAAACCAAAAAGAATTACTGTATTAATTTTTATGGCCCAGAATATTTGACATTCTGAAGATGGATTGCTTTCAAAAAAAAAGTTATGCGTTTTAATCAAATAGACATACTCTATGTATTGTCATTATTCAGTTATAATTTAAGAGCTTTCCTAAATTAGAAATTTCATTTTCTAACATGCATAAAAGTATCCGTAATATATTTTGGTCATTATACACTGTTATGAATGTTAAGTGTGGAATCCCTTACATCATTAGTAGTTGTAATACAACAGTCATGGGAAACCTTACTTGAAACACTGGAAAGTTGACTTGGATAGTGGTTAAATTGTATAGACAGAATTGGATAAACTGATTGGAAACTTTTATTTCTAGGTACTAAACCAATTATTTTTCTGATTTCTTGACACAGAGACTCATGTTTTAATGCAATGCAACTTTAGGAACTTGGTTTTGAGCAGAGAAGCAACCTAAGGCATACTGACTTCCTTCTCATTCGTCTGACTCTTTTGGTCAACTGGTTGTTTTTTTTCTCTTCACAGTATACTGTAGTGCATTTTAAACATTCTGAAATGTAATTTTTGAAGTAAACATTTCATTTTTCTGCCGTTTAGGGTTTGGTGATAATGATATTAGATTTGTAAAGGTTACCCATTCTAGAGGAATCTATAATAATATGTAATATGTGTACCCCTTAATGTCATCATAATTTTAGATACAGATGTTATCTTGTAATATTATTTTTAAATCAACAAAAACATGTGGATATTGAACCATTGTTCATAATTTTCCTTTTCCTGGGATTTTTAAAAAAAACTTTCTAGTTAATTTTACATTTCTGAGATTTCTTAGTGGTTTCCCATTCAAGTGGTAACCAAGTATCAGTGTTAGATTTCTGTAAAAAAAAAATCTGAATTAACCAAAAAAGAAGTATGAATAGGAGTATTTTGAATGAAAAATGTACCAATGATACACAGAAATTTCACATCATCGTTCTTTAGAATATATTCAGAACTTTATATTTATTTTTACAAACCACTTCATAGCGCAAATATCTAAAATAACTGTACAATGAGACTTAAATATTGTTACGGAAAAGTAATTTGTATCACTTACCATGTTACTTGCTAATTTGTGTAATAATGAAGTTGGAAAAATGAGAGAAATAGTTACTTTATTCATTTATTTATCACTTTTATATATTACTTAGTCATATCACTTTTTTTTTCTTGTCATATGAAATTGGAAGTTTCTTTAATTTCAGCTAGGACTTCTATTTAAAATTTATGATGCTGTTACTAAAAATACAGAATTTGATAATGCTGGCTTAATTCAAAGAAAACAATATGATTTTTAATGGCAGTTTTTATAGATAAAAGTTGTAGAGATGTAGTTCTCTTATTTATTATTTGTTTAATTTTTTCATCTAGTCCTCATAACGATTTACAGACATCTGAAGTATGCTTAGAAAAGTGTTTTATACGGTTTTTCAGTTCTGAAAGGGCTAAAGTTTGCCTATTTGAGTGTCTTTCCAAATAGGAGAATGCCATTGCAAGTTAAAAGATGTCAAACTGTGATTTTACTTATTGTTGTATGGGGCTATAGGAACAATTTAAATATAGTATATAGAAAATGTGATAAATATTAGAATAATAATAATAATAATAATAATAATAATAATAATAATAATAATAATAATAATAATAATAATAATAATAAT
>JANHFL010001861.1:102626-116805 GCA_032468155.1 Oxyrhabdium leporinum
TGCCTTTCAGCTCATCTCTAGAGTCTATCCAGGCAGGAAATTTTTACGACCCTCATTGTGTCGTTATATATGTTTTTATAATTGTACTGATATTCTATACCAGTCTCTCTTAATTTTAAGAATATCAGTACAATTATAAAAACACACACACACATATATATATGTATAAAACAGTAACACAATCATTGTGTAGGGGTTTTTTATTAATCCAAAAGACTGTTCTCGTTACGTTTATAGCTCAGAAAACCAGGCCCGCACATACGGATGGCCCGTTCTGATCCCTGCCCACAGATTAACCGCTACCCTTTAAGCGCTGTCTGAGAATAAGGCAGAAAAATCTTTCCAGCAATTGCGTCTGGAAAAGATCTGAAGAGCACAAAATGGTCTTTTGTTAGTCATGGCTACGAGGGTGGGGTGGGGGGTGGGAGAGGGAGGGGGGGGAGCCACAAGGGAAGTCATGCGAGGCCGAAAGCCAGAGGGCAACTTGCAAGGGAGAGAACTGGCCGTCAGGCTCACAAGTCACCTTCCTCCGCTCCCTCCTTCCGCCACCTCAGGGGGAAACCCATGGCCACCTCCTTCCCTGGGATAGACCGGCGGCTTTCGCCTCATCTCTTCTTGACCGACGCCAAGTAGGCGAACCACAAGACGGCAACGAGGTTTCCAAAAAGCACCTGGAACTTCCAAGAGAAGAAAAGGACCCCCCGTTAACAGGGAGAGGAGAGCAGGACTCAATAAAAATAAAATCAATGAGAATGTCACGGGCCCTTGAGCAGAGAAGCAACCTTAGAACATGGCTCTGATGGGCAATCTCCCCTCCTTTCAAATGCCCCTATTTGGCAGAGCCAAAATGTAATATATTTGGTATTTAGGGAGAGGGAAATGAAAGGCAGTTGGGAACAAGCATAGAGAACTCCAGTTAAAAGGGAGCGAGCAATCCGTAACAAGGGACTGGATAACATCGCAACAAATATATATGGATGAGTTTCACCTTTTTCTTTGAACAACCCCATAATCTCTTGCAGGGTGGAGTCTGGGCCACTGAACGGAGCTGAGTATTTACTGGCCGGATGCCCTTCCTGTCGCCAATGCGGAGTTTTGTTCGGCAGAGATATTCTCATTGTGCCCAGAGAGAGAAATATCTGCCTCTACCTAGGATCGAACTCACAGCCTCCTGATTGTGAGGTGAGAGTTCTGCTTCTAGGTTGCCGCTCCTTCAAAGGAAGTCCAATTGCCTCTTGAAAAGGCACCTTTGGGATAGCACAGCCAGTTTTTAACAGTACCTTCGAAATTTCAATTCGCCTCCCCACCGCTTTATACTTATTGGAACTAGGCGGGATCCTGTTTAGAGATGCTTTCTCAGATTACCGTTCTGCCTGGACTCGGGTTTCTTTTATCTGATCGTTGCTTTAGTAAACGCTCTTCCTGTCCTTTAAGGCCATCCCTTCTGCCCATCAGATAAATTCCTTCCCCCATCCTGTGCCTTCCATGCATCCCATACCAGCCTGACTGCAAGCTGCAAAACAGCTTTCTCCGTCATCTTGTTTTTGTTGTCGTCCAGGATTGACTGAAGAGATCGACCCAATTCGGGAAAGACAAGGAACCTGCCAATCAAAGGAGATTGCGTTGCATGTGAATCGGGCTGCCCATCATAGTGCGCATCTACTCTTGGCCATCTACTGGTTAAAAACCAACAGGAATTAGGCAGGCTAGTGTGGTGGAATGCAGTCTGGATTCCCAGGTGGGAGGGGCTGCCTTCCCGAGGTCAAAGGGGCGGTGAAGCTTAGATAGTTTGGTGGGAGAAAGAGAGTTAAGAAGGCTCCTTCCTAGCGATTCTCAGAGAATGTTTTGTGCTGCAAATAGTTGCTTTAGTTTGGTGCGATTTCGGTCTATAGGTGAAGATCCCTACAGGAAACTGCTCAGAAGTACAGATAGTCCTTGACTACTTACAACCGTTCGGTTTAGTGACCGAAGTTGCAACAACTCTGAAAAAAGTGACTTATGACCATTTTTCATGCTTACAACCGTTATAGCATCCCCATGGTCATATGATTAAAATTCAGATTCTTCATATTTATCAGCAATGCAGTGTCCTGGGGTCATGTGATCACTGCCTGTTTTTGTGACCTCCTGATAAGAAAGTCAACGAGGAAGCCAGATTCATTGGACAACCGTGTTACTAACTTAACAACTGCAGTGATTCACTTAACAACTGTGGCAAGGGTGGTAAAATGGAGCAAATCTCACTTAGCAACTGTCTCACATAGTAACATAAACTTTGGGCTTAACTGTGGTAGTAAGTCAAGGACTACCTATAATTCTATGTGTCGTTCTTGGGGCCTGATAGCTGATCATTTATTTTTAAGACATCCTTCTAGACTTTGGAGAATCTCCTCTCACCCGGAGCTAATGTGTACAAAATTCAGTCTTCATTATAAGCATGCAAATCAGACAGGTATTATAACAGGAACAAAAAGTAAGAGCTGTGGTGGTCAGATTGCAGCATTGCAGGCTAATTCTGCCAACTGCCAGCAGTTCGATCCTGACCGGCTGAAGATTGACTCAGCCTTCCATCCTTCCAAGGTCGGTAAAATGAGGACCCAGATTGTTGGGGACAACATGCTGACTCTGCAAACCACTTAGAGAGGGCTGTAAAGTGGTATGAAGTGATACATAAGTCTGAGCGCTATTGCTAAAAAGCAAAATACAAACTTTTGCGAAATACAAAATGAGAAGGTTGAAGATCAACCTGGATCTGTTCAAATCACAGGCTGTGCAAGGGACGGCAACCGAAGAATGGCTTCCGTCATGTGCCAAAAAGTGGAAGAGCCACAGGGTTGGGGTGAAATGGGAGAAGTACAGAGATCAAACTCTCTTATCACTGGGACTCACCTGTAGCTATTCCCATGGATGCCAAAACCGACACATTCAGGTATCCCCAGGAACGGCATTAAATATTGCTTCTTCCATTTCTCCACTGCAGGGAGAGATCAAACGGGACAGTGCAACCAGAGAGAGATACAGCTTGTGCTGACAGACACCCCCCTCAAACTGCCCCACTTCTGAAGCAGAACAAGAAGAGATTAGAGATTTTACAGCGGGCCAAGAGAGGTTTGAGGAGGGTGTCCTCGTTCATGTCCCCAAGACCCACTTATAAAGTCCTCCAATGTTTGTTTTTACCTGTGACTTTCTTGGCGGCTCGTTGTATAAAGTTCTGTTCGTTAAACAGCTTTCCCTCTTTAGCATCCTGAGAAAAGGAAAATAACATGTACCGCTGAAGTTCTTGGACAAAGACAGAGAGAGAGAGAGAGAGACAGAGAGAGACAGAGAGAGAGACAGAGACAGAGAGAGACAGAGACAGACAGTCAGACAGACACAGATGTATGTATCCCAACTTTATTATTTTTACAAATACCTCAAGAAGGCGAAGATACCCAACATACCTTCCTCTTCCTATTTTCCCCACAACAACCCTGTGAGGTGGGTTGGGATAAGAGAGAAGTACTGGGCCAAAGTCACCCAGCTAGCTTTCATGCCTAAGACGGGACTAGAACTCCCAGGCTCCTCGTGACTGGCCTAAAGAAAAGCAATTGGCTTTCATGCCTTAACCACCGGACAACATAGCTTCTTAAACATCTTAGAGGCAAATGAGTTTGCTGATCACTGAAAGGTAGGAAAGGGATGTGTTTATAGACTTCCAAATGTTGACTCATCTTTCCATCCTTCCGAGGTCGGTAAAATGAGGACCCAGATTGTCGGGGGCAAGAGGCTGACTCTGTAAACCGCTTAGAGAGGGCAGCAATTTTCTTGTCTCATTTTAAATTTTAGATGTGTATAAACCATTCGTCGATGACAGTAATCAGCACAAATGCAAGCAATCCAATCTTTAGCAAGCTGAAAATCCAGTTCAAGCTCCATGGAAAAATTCTACATTATATCTAACCCCAGAGATTTGAACTCACCAGTTTGAGGGTGTATTTGTGCTTTGGTGAGCGTTCAGATGTTAATCTTGCTGTGAAAAAATAAAATGACAAATTGGTAGGGAATGCAAGAGAGGTGCATTTATAGGCCCTGAAACGTGCAGGTTCTAACAGAACCTTAACAGTTTCATGATTCTTCCTTTCACTGAGAAAAATGGAAATACTGACAATATTTCAGCCTACCCCTTCGGTTTATTTTAAGGTTTTTCTTGATTAAATAAGACTCCAGCCTCAGGGAGGGAAAAACTTATCATTTTCAAGACAGGTTCACCTTCAAAAAAATATAGAGAACCAGGGTGCAAATTCTCCCTCTCCCCCCAAAATGGGTGATCCCCCTGAATACCTTCATAGATCAGCCCACGATCCGACTGGCTCAGAAGCTTCCAAATCATCCACTCCTTATTGTTCAGGTCTGTCAAGATTTCACGCTCCGGGAGAGCTTTCACGCAAGGACATCTTTCCCTCTTCGGTGATCGGAAAGCCGTCTTTCCTTCATAAGGAGAGATGCGGATTTTGACTGGGCATCAAGAGCAGATACGCCTCTATTCAACAAAAGCCAACCAAAAAGTCTTGAGGGGATCCAGGATTTCCCCACCCATCATGTTCTCCAGTTGAAGGGTGGATAAAAGGGAGGAAGACAGGTAGCCCTCGAGTTATGATCACAATTTTGTGTTTTAATGACCCCGTAATCCCTTACCGGGGTGGAGCATGTGCAACTGAATGGAACTGAGTGTTTACTGGCCGGATGCCCTTCCTGTTGCCAATGCAGAGTTTGCAGCACGTAATTATTGATTGTGCCCAGAGAGAAATATCAGCCTCTATCTACGATCGAACTCACAGCCTCCTGATTGTGAGGCGAGAGTTCCATCTCTAAGCCACTGCACCACTCGAGTTATGACAATGGAGCCCAACATTTATGTTGCTAAGTGAGACATTGGTTAAGTGAGTTTTCCCCCATTTTTAGGACCTTCCTTGGCACAGCCAGTAAGTGAATCACTGCAGCTGTTCAGTTAGTAACACGGTTGTTAAGTGAATCTAGTTTCGGCATTGACTTTGTTTGCCCGAAGGTCGCAAAGGGGGATCACGTGACCCCAGAACACTGCAACGGTCATAAATGTGAGTCAGTTTTCAAGCATCCAAATATCACGTGACCATGATGATGCTACAACAGCTGTTAAGTGTGAAAAATGGTCGTAAGTCCCTTTTTTAAGTGCCATTGAAACTTTGAACAGTCACAAAAGGAACTGTTGTAAGTCGAGGACTACCGGTATTAAAAACAGAGCATAGTTTGAACTGAGATAGGGATGAGATACTATTAAGTCAGGGGTTCCCAACCTTTTCTATACCCCGCACCCCTAGAACACTCCGAATGTATTCTCTTACCCCTTAAAAAAAGAAATAATTACATGCATATAATTACACATATACACTATAATTTGGAAACTTCTAAACCCACATTTTCGCACCCCCCTGGAATATCGTCTCGCACCCCCCCCGGTTGGGAACCCCTGTAATAAGTTCAGGCAAGGGGTAAGACCAGCGTTCCTCCATTTCGGCAACTTGAAGAGGTGTGGACTTCAGGTTGCCAAGGTTGAGAAAACACTGCATAAGAGAAAGAAACAAGCTCAACATTGGCAAAATGTTGGGTGTTCAGAGGTGAGAGGACGGCCATTTGTGATCCAGCCATCTCTATGAGCTTGAACAATCACGTTTTCCCCATGGCTGATCCTGACCACGCCCATAAATCCTTACCTTTTGCCTTTGGAGAAATGGATGTGGTTGAGCTCTGGGGAGAAGCTTTAGGAGAGCTTGAAGACAATTCCTTTTTCGGAAAGACTATCTGCACCTTTTTCTTCTCAGGCAAGGGCGGCAGCTCAACCTGGATGCCCAGATTTAATTCTGAGCAAGAGAGGAGAAGACGCTGTGGGAACAGCCAAAACGTTCACCGCTAAGCCCCAAATGCAGCATGCTTGAGCAGCTATGGGTAGTAAAGGGGTCATTCATCTGCCTGCACATATGACGGTAGCAGCCAGATGGTATGAGTCATTCTGAGGGGCTGAGACCCCGATCTTGAAAGCACTTCATTTAAAAAGGAACGTATTTCCTTTTTAGGAATGCCAGGCAACTGGCATGTATTTATGACGGGTTGCACGGTCCCAGGGTCATGTGATCACCATTTGTGACTTTCCCAGCTGAATTCCATGAGCCTCAGTGAGCTCAGATTGTTGGGGGGCAATACGCTGACTCTGTAAGCCGCTTAGAGAGGGCTGTAAAGCAGTACGAAGTGGTATATAAGTCTAAGTGCTATTGCTTTTCCTTTTCCCCTTCCTTCCATCCATCCATCCACCCATCCATCCATCCATCCACGGTGCGCAGTGGGTAGAATGCAATATTGTAGGTTAATTCTGCCGACTGCCAGGAGTTCAATCCTGATTGGCTCAAGGTTGGCTCAGCCTTCCATCCTTCTGAGGACCCAGATATTTGGGACCAATATGCTGACTCTGTAAACCGCTTAGAGAGGGCTGTAAAGCACTGTAAAGCAGTATATAAGTCTAAGTGCTATTGCTTTTGCTATTTTTGGGAAACCTCACTCCCTAATGTCACTTCCCTAATTTCCTCCATATTTTAACAATCTCTGGTGTAGGAACTGCATAAGATAAGAAGTGTGCTTGTTTGTTAATATATAGTTGTTTATTAAATACTTTTTTCCACAGAATTAAAAATGATACAAATTTTGAGTTAAAATGAGAAAATAATAGAAAAGTGAAAAGAAAATAACAAAAGAAAAAGAGAAAATAAAGAAAAAGAGGAATAAAAAGGAAAGACTGATGAGTACACTTAAGTTTCTCTCCCACTCTCGCTGTCTCTCTCTCCACATGGAAGTTGTCTTCTTTCTATAAGCTACCTTTTCTAATAATTGAATCCATAAATTACCAGTTCATATTGTTTTTCTTTTTTCAGCAACATGCCTATAAGGGGTTTTCAGTCCCTAACTCCTTGTTTGCTTTTTAAAAATACTAACTGGCTCCAAATTTAGATCCATAAATATATATATGGATCTTCCTCTCTGATTATTGGCTCTTTAGACAGACAGTACCAAGAAATAGTTTGCTGAGACTCTTGGGGCTCCAGAACAATAAACACTATTAATTAGAAACGTTTCCCAGGCCTCTTGGAAAAGGCAGCAGATCTGGTGGCTTCCCCCTTTGGACTAAGGAGCTAAGGGGCAAGCCGAGCTATACTCACTTTGGGGGCACAGCTGCTGGTGCTATCATTCTCCCATTCCATGGAGATACTTTCCAAGGTAGTCGGCTCTGTGGGCCCATTTGAGGAAAAAGAAATCGAGTTTCTTAAGATTGTCGTAGAGTCCACTTCATAACCTTGCTGGATATTTTTATAATTTGTCATCAGCTGACACAGCCTGAGCAGAATATTCTTACCACTCCCTCTGGCTGCTGGAAGTCTGAAATTACATCTTTGTCTTTGAAGTCAGACACACTGTTAGCGTTGCTATAGAGACAAGGCGGGTAATGGCCTCCGCAGAGAGGAGGTTGGTATTTAGTGTTTGAATGCTGCTGTTACACAAGGCCTTGATTTTTAGAGTGGTTACTGAACTATCCCCTTTTAGTAAATGTTTAAAAATTACAGTTTTACATGGGCTTACCAGATTAATAGTCATGGTTTATTTCATTTTAACTGCAAGGATAAAAGCATTATTCCATTAAATGTGGTGGTTTCTTCTTCTGGTTTATGCATTATTAACCCAAGCTTTCTTGTTTTGCTTGTAACGTTTTATAGGCTTTTTCAAACATGCAGTCTGATTTGCTCTGCTGCTCTTTTATTTTCAGAGTTTAACCCTTTTTCTGAGAGCCCTCTTTCCTGTGACAATGTAAGAGGCCAGCTTGAAATAAATGTCAGGATGTTTTTTTAAATGTTTCTGGTTAGAGTTTGAAAAAGCTAATCAAATTGGTATGCTTAAATATTATTCTTCTTATTGTAAATGATACCACAGCTCTGTTTTATTCTTGGGATTGCAATAGTCTGAATTTTGTCACATAACTTTTTTTGATTATGTATAATGTTTTGAATATTGTAGTACTGTTTTTATATTTAGTTTATAAAACACACACACACACAATTTTAAAGACTGTACTCTTTTCCCTAGTCTCAAGGAAAAATATTAGACCATAGGAAAAAAAGGAGGGAGATATTTGTAGTGACTATACCTTTTGAAAGACAAATCTTCCTAAATTTGGATAGCTGGAAGCATTATATTCTTGTAATAATTTGTATATTGCTTAACATGGTTTATAGACAAAGTAGCAGATATTTCAGATACGTTAGTTTACATATCTCTGGCCCTGCAATTACCCACATGCTGAGTTTATGTTTACTGTTACAAATAATAACAGTCTAGCATTAATGACAGTATCCGAGAGTAATACATGCATTATTATGCTCTGTGTGCAGAGTCAGTTGCATGATTGGTAGACTGCACCAGCAGCATCCTAGTAAGTTTGTTGCATAGTTTATTGCACATAAAACAAAACTAATGTAAGAGTCATATTTTCTTCCTATTTTCTTCTGATAGGCAACTTTATTTACATAATAAAAACATTCGTACTTCCAAGGATCTCAGCTACCTTTCCCAAAACCAAAGTAAGGGTGTATCAAATTCAGTTACATACACACAGTACACAAATTCTTCTCAGAGTGTCTTCTTTTTGTAAAAAGGGAAGATCAACTTTGATCACTACTACATTTTCGTAAGACCACTTTCTTGGATGTGTAAATAAACATTTTCCATTTTTTTTTCTCCTACTGCATCTGTTTCATTTTATCCTTTTATTTGTGTGTGTGTGTGTGTGTGTCTGTGTGTGTTCCATTCTTGTCCTTATATCTCAGTTAGCAATAATCTAAACACCTTTTGCCACATATTTGGGGAGATTATTGTGTGCTGAATTAGAAGATAAGATGAATCAGGGTACATTAGATTTTCTTTAATGAGCACTTAGGTGGTGTTTTTTTTTCTTTTCAGTCTGTAATTGTAAAAAATTCTAGCCTAATCAAGATTTTTCACTTTTTATGCATTTAAAAATGCTACATTTATTTATTTGTTTTTTTAAGGGGGAAAAAACTTAAAGCAGTTCCCAACCATTAAAAATATCTAGATATATTTTGCTAGGAGCAAAGTAGAAGGATTACCGGTAGAAAACACAAAATATTAACAGGATGAAAGCCCAGATGGTATTTCCATGTATAATCCGTAACCAGGCAGCATTAAAATCTTGTCTGAATTGAGGATTAGTCCTAACTCTGAGTAGTGATGCCAACAGCAATCTCTTGCTACAACCTGTTGCAAAATCTTAGTGAAGAGAAGGTATATTTGCCTATGAGACGTTGAACTTTATTGCATTTTGTTGCTATGTGTACATTTCTAATATGTGTTCAGTTGCAACAATTGTTACTCATGGAATATAGATATTGCAGCTGACATTCTAATATGGAATGACATAAGAAACAGTATCAGTATGCATTGTGATTAGCCACAGTTTCTCAAGTTTCCAATCCTTTGGAGATACTTTTAGCTAGTGATGGTCTGAATTTAGCACTTTTATCTGCAATGCATCCGCTATGTTAAGAGTGAGCCAATAAATGAAGCATTTTCTGTTAGCAAATTTAACCAGCCTTGCAAGGCTTTGATACATGAGTTGCTTCAATGGCTTCTTGACAGTAGCCAGTTTCCTATTGGCTTCCCACATATTCATTTTTTCTCGACATAGTTTTTTTTTTTGCTTTTATTGCTGAAAGATTCTATTTCCACATAATTATTTTGTTCATTTATTTTTACATATCTCAAGCAGTCTTATTTTAAAATGGTTAAAACATCAGTATTGATTTAAATGAACATTTATTTAATTTCTGAATCATTCTTCTGCTAATGAATTTAGTTGAACATCTTGGCTTTATGGTTTTACTATATCTCTGCAATATTCCTGTGAGATAGGTTTTATATATATTCGTTTACGATGAAAGGATTTCTGAGATTATAGACTCTACCTTGCCTCTATGTATCACCGTAATAACAAAAAACTGGCCATTCTTATATTTATTTTATTATTTAACTATTTTCAAAGAAGTTTAATGATACTCAAATCTGGGCATTGGTACAATTGCGATAAGTGTGGTTTATCTGCTGGAAAAGAAGGAGGACGAGAAGGAGGAAGAGGCTACTAAAGATCCTATTTGTGTTTAAGGAATGCTCCACAGTATTGCATTCCATCATAGACATGATACTGATACTGCTTAGTATCAGACTTGATGCTACAAAAATATTGATATAAAATTTAAATTTACAAGTACTTTCCTGACCTTCCTAATGAAAGTAAGACAATCTGGTCCTTGTTGTTCATCGTTGCCAGTATACCTACACATGGTGAAATAATGCCATAGTGGTATCCTTATTTCTTTTCTCATTCGTGCTATGTTTATATTCTTTAATAATGATGTAAAATTATACAACCAACATTACTATTTCAGTTAAAACAATATTTTAACCATACCTGACCACATAAAAATTATAAAATTGGGTCTGGTCACATGATGACTCATTTCACAGTTGCATTAATTAGCAACCACAACTCCAGTTCCAATCTGTAAGATAAGCACTACCTGAATACTATGGTCGTTTCAAAATATTATGTGAAATCAGAACTCGCAACACATTTGACATTTGAGAACTAGAGAAGATAACATGACTCCTCAAAGCCCCCAAGTCTTTCTGAGCAGGTTTTGTAGTTGTATTGGGATAGTAGTTGTGTCAGGAATAAAGCAAGGTGCTGGTGTACTAGCAGAAGTTTGTCTAATATTCATATGATTGGATTTATTCATTTCCACCAATAAATTAGAATTAAACATTTGGGGAAATGGTCTTCCAGCAGTTGGGAGATCCATTCTAAAATACCTTAGCAATAGCATTTAAATTTATATACCACCCCATAGCACTTTACAGCACTCTCTGGGTGGTTTACAATTAGGAGCATTATTTTGCATATTTTCCCCAATCATCTGGGTCCTCATTTTACCGAGAATGAAAAATTAATATGGTAGGAATATTCCCAGTAATCTTTAATTTGGATTGTCGTTATGGAGTTGGGGTGTGTGTTGTTGGATAAAAAAGTAAACATGGTCCTGTTGAAGCTCTACCCCTTTTTTACGTACACAGACACACACACACACAGAGAGGAGTGGGACTTTGATTGCACAGTTGCAGCTATCATCTGACTTGATTGCACAGTTGCAGCTATCATCTGACTTCTTTGAGTTTCTTGTAAATGCCTGCAATCTTGTTTTTGTTAACCAAAGTTTACTGAATGAACCATAATTAGATCCATACAAAAACCACCATTGGACTGGATACAGTTTAGATCTGATTCATTAATGCCATTGACCCACTTGTTAATAAGTTTCACATCTTTTGGCCTTAGGCTTAAGTATTTGGGTGAAAAAAGCCTTGTGAGATTCAATTTTAAAATCTTTCAGTTGTTTTTTTTATATTAAGCTGAATATTATTAGTATTACCCAATTAAGTCTCCATTGTAAATAATGACACTGTAGAGAGGTTTAACATACAGAAAGTCAGAGAAATCAGCCTTCTTTATATTATGCAACATGTTTAGTTGTTTTATTTAAAGATTTTGAGGTTACAAAGATATCAAATAGGCCTTTCCTTTCTAGTTAAATATAATTAAATAATATTAAACAAATCACCAAAATGAATATGACTGTATGGAATAAAAGTTTGTTTTCACAATCACTAATGTAATTGATAAAAATGTTTTTTATCTTTTTTGTTCTTTATTTTAGTGCTTCTTTGAACAGAATCATTGAAGCTTGACAACTTTTGAGTGTCTTTTCCATGGCAGAATTCTACTGAAATTATGTAGACTTTATTCAATAGGATGAAGTTAATTAGAATGTTAACTTTCCTTCCTTTTATGTTTGAAATAGCTTTATGTTTTAAAATTAGGATGACTTGGGCAAGAGGTTCAGAATTCAAAAACTTGATGCAAAAAGAACCTTATACATAATGATTTTAAAAGAACTATGACTGGATTTACTAAATTAAGCTGTGACTGGATTCACTAAATTATTTTATTATTACAAATGAAGGTGAATATACGTGTCCCAGGATAATGTTGCAGGATCCAATCTGGGTCAGTCACCACGACCAGAGGTTTTGTCTTCCAAGCTTTCGGACTTGTGCTGAAGCCCAACCTCATTTTATTATTAAAACGCATTTGCTCTTCTATACTATTGAAAGAGAAATATGTGTGTGAGATTGCATTGTAGTTAACAGAAGAAATACTAGCATTATTTTTTCCTAAATCTTACTGATAAGCTTTTTTCAAATAGCTTTAAAAAAACCACACAACCTTTAGTTAAATGTATACTGTATATTTTAAAAGATTGCTAGTAATTCATATAACAGTTGGATGTTCAGTGGAAAATGTTTGCATTTCTTCCTTACCTTTGCCTGTAGATCATGAGTTCTAATCCTAACTTTGACAAAGCTGGGTGACTTTGAGGAGTTAACACTGACTTGAAGGCACCATCTAACAAGTTGTAAATAAGACCAGTTTGGAATGGCTTATTTGTTCTGCATAACGATAGTGAAACTTCAGTGCCGTCCCTCAAATATTGGCAGTTATCTCTGCATCCTAAAGCAAATTGCTGGAGATGCAGTTCCAGTAGAATTATGTGACATTTTTGATCTCTTTATATAACAAAACGTAACATAAAAACAACAAGCATGTTTTCTATGGTCAGTTCTTGCCTTAATATTCTAACTCTTTGAAGTACTGACAAGATTTCAAGTTTTAATCTAAATGGCAATACAACATATATAGTTTTGATTCATGCAAGAGGTTCACAACCACATCTGAGCATTTTTAGAAGTAATTAACAAAACTGAATAGTTGCACAAAATTGAAGCTGTAGGCTTAGTTCTTAGTTTATTACTATGATATGGAGAAGGTTAATTATATGCAATTAAAATATGTAGATTGACTGTGGCTGTCCAGGTTATGATGCATTACTGATGTGGCTTGTGGTCCTGATCAAGTAGTTGTTTCTCTCTCTGTTCCAATATGTAAGTTTTATACAAGAGAAAAACTTTTAACACTAACCAGGAATTGCCATTGTTTTGGCATGTTCAGTTTTCAAGCCATATAAAAGTTTAAACTGTTTAAAAATCTGAAGAGGATTTTCCAGGTAAATATAGTGAAATATTTGCATTTAATAGCATTCACTTATGAATAGATAATTGATAGCTGATAATTGATTATTTTTTTAGAGAATTTAAGATCCTTAAAGAGTTTATTGGAAGGCATAGAAATGACATTGAAGTTTCAAGCCTTGACATATTTGCTTTTAAGCAGGGCCACAAAAACAAATGTAAGTTACATCAAGGATAATATATAGTTAGAATGTTAGAACACAACTTTATAACAATGGCATGCCTACTGTCCTCTGTATTTAATTAATGAGACAGTATTTTTGTATGCTAGCTATCAGTTTTGAGATTTATCTGACCTTCAACATTTGCTATATAGCCAATATATTTTTAAAATGCATAAAGTCAGAAATCTCTCTGGAATAAATCCAATAATTGTATCAAAACATATAGCCATCCTATCCAAGTTATTCCACAATTAGTTCATTCTGATTCAAAGATTTAGTCTTCTGAAATTGACATTAGAAAAAGAGAACTCCATTTGTCAGGCCCCCCTCTCCTGCTAACTAAAGAAAGTAGAACTCTTCAAACTTGGAATTTCAAACAGGATACTTTTTATTGATCAGAAGTTATAGGAGGCAGAGTGAAAGCAAGTTCTAAAGTTTAACAAAGAATACAGTAACTTTTAAGATACCCAAAGCCCCACCCCGGTCTTGTGATGGCCACTGGTCAATCCACAGGTACAAAGATGCTTTGATAACAGTCGTTTCAAAGAGGAGATAAGGACCCTTAGAGGGCCTCAATCAGGAATGTAACAAGATCGAGAAACGAAAGTGTAGGAAAGAGAAAGTTATGCTAATAGGATTTATAGTGTCCTTTCCCCTCCGTGTCAGGCAGTGGAAAGTTACAGGAAATCATTCCCTCTCTTCCTCCCCTGGAAGAATGGCAGATACACATTTGGGGATCT
>JANHFL010001861.1:116905-130619 GCA_032468155.1 Oxyrhabdium leporinum
GATATTTGGTTGTTCAGTAGGTAGTTCAGGCATAGGAGTAAACTCTCGTCCGTTAGCTACTTGAAAAGGAGTGTAGCTGGTGCTGGAGTGAATGGAGTTATTGTAAGCCACCTCAGCGAAAGATAGCAGGTCAGGCCAATTATCTTGCTGGTAGGTGGTGAAGCATCTGAGGTATTGTTCCAAAATGGTGTATACACATTTTGTCGATCCATTGGTAGCTGGATGATTCGAAGAGCTGAGTCCCTGGGTGGAGCCAAGGAGGGAAAGAAATGCTTTCCAAAATTTCAATGTAAATTGGACGTCCTTATCTGAAATGATTCTTTTAGGGGCTCCATGTAACCAGTAAATGTGGAGAAGAAAAAGTTTATTTATCCACCAAATTCCTCAAATCCATTCTTCCTTCTAGAAGGGGAAAGTCATAGGCAGCTGAAATTTACCCATTTATCAGAAAATTAAATTATGATGAAGTAAGAAGCTTTCTAAACTTTACATGAAATTGATGCAGGGTTTTTATATTACTTCACTTTTGTTCCTTTACCCTTTAGCTATTAGAAAATGATTAAATTTGTGGTGATAATACTACATTTGATGTGGAACATCATGACAAATCTTAAATAGGTTGATAGGCTTCTATGGAATGAAAAAAAAATATTGTAAGGAATGACAATGCCTCTTTTGGTAAAACAAATTGTGAGGGGTTGTAATGACATATGAGGAATTGATTTTAGTGTTTTGTTTTTTCCCCATTAAATTAAATCAGTTGCTAGGCTATGTCAGCAATTCACAAAAACATCATCTGCAGTCATTCAGGATTGATTGATTGGATAACCATGAGGAAGAATGAATAGAAAAACTAAGCAGCATTGGTCTGACTGCACAAGCACAAGATTTGGAGGCAGGTGCGTTGATCACTGCATCCAATGTTTACTATCCTAACCATGAGATTTTATCAAAACACATATGGATGCATATGTGAGTGTGTGGGTGTCCTTCTTTTGTGTAACTGCTGCAGCACTAGCCTTTATATCATGCTATAACTTTGAAGAAAAATGACTGACAAAGGAGTTTTGTTGGACGCCCAGAATTTTAATAGAACTAGTTTAAATCTATCTAAACTAATCCACATGAATTAAATTTTGTTGAATTTTTCTATTCCCTTAGACAAACATTCAGATCATCAACTTTTTCTTCTTTACTTAAAAGATCAATTTTTAAAAATCCTAGTTGGTTTATTTTGTTCTTGAGTGGTAAATTTTAAATGAAGGGGTTGGCAAAAATTGATATTGAATGTTTAGTAGATATTTGCTAGAAATGCATCAATGATTATTAGAGTTGTACATCTTATGTTTCTGAAACATTACTAATGGGTTTATTTCACATATCATTTGAACCTTGGTTCAATAAGTACATGAAAATATAACTTGTGTTAACACTATAACTTTTATGTTGCTTTAAACCAGTGCTTACCAAACCTGAATAAATTACGCAAAATTGAATAAAAGTGTTTTTCTTTGGGTAATGATACAAAGACTCATTACCTATCACAATAATGAAATTTAAATTGACTTAAGATTACCAGGTATATTAAAATCTATTTGAAAATCTCTCAAAATACTCCAATAAGACAAAAAATGATAAAAATTACCAGTAGTAATATTAGTTTTATTCTGCTGTGAAGAACTGAGGAACTCTTTGTATTATATTTGGGATGATACAGATATAAGAGAAAAATAATTTCTACTGCATGAAAAGATATCTATTAACAAAGTGTTGTATTAATCTCAAACTAATAGACTCCATTTTCCTATTTTTAAATTGTTATACTTTTCAGAAATCCAGTATTATTAATAGACTTAAAATAATAAATAATCAGCAGCTTAATGATGTGAACATTGCATAGACACTTTTGTGCTATAAATTTTTTGCTTAAGATCAATCTAGATTTTAAAAGGTGAACAGAAATTAATGTACAGTTCTATTAACGTCCTTGCCATTTATCTCTCCTTGGTTGGATGCAAGTACATCAAATATACCAGGTATATGTATTACAGATTTCATATATTAAAAATACTTAAGATATACCTCTTCTATAAAAATATAGTACAATATATTTTATTGCATAGTTTGGTTAAACTAACAGTTCTTTGCATGTAAAAGATATCGATGTAGGTATATCTCCAACTACTCGCATTGCACTTTGCTTTGCTGGTAAAGATAGGATTGTGTGTTATTTTTATATTTGGAAAGCACTACTGACTTACTCTTAGGTATTTTATTTTTTATTTTTTTTAACTTGTTGCCTGGTTCTTTTGCAGTTTTGGAAAAAAAAAAAATTCCTTCATTTTTTAAATATACCTGTAATAAATAGAAACAAAGATTTGCGTTCTAATAATTTGTTTGATTGATTGATGGGAAGGAAAATCTTGCTGCTATTCTGTGGACCATAGGAGATTGGGACAGACAGAAGAATCTCATGTAATAACATTCAAAAGGTATCCATAGTATGTTGCATGTTTATGTATTATTAGCCTTTCACTGTTTCTTTGATCTTTTTAAAGACGGTCTGTAAATGTTGGAGGGGTGATCAGAGAGTTTTTGAATTATTTCAATGGTTATCTTTCCGATTAATTTTTAAAGAACTATTCTGTTAAAGTATCCAAATTCTGAATGCTGCTTTTAGATAATGCTGATTGTTTAATGCACAAACCTGTGTTGCTCTAGAGTCAGCCGAGTGATTTCTTAATCCATGCATCATTTCCAGCCTTGTGCATTGCCTGTATACTATGTGACATCAGAAGTGGATATGTGATTTTAATGAATGACATAGGTCTGCTGAATCAGTCTTTTCTTTTCAAGAGTAGGTGTTTTATTTTGCAAATGTATTGCTATGTGTGGATAGCACTTTTAGACTGTTGCACTTTCCCAGCAAAAACTAGGCTAATAACACCAACAGACCACTGAAGACTAAAATCATGCTTTTCCTTTCCATAGTGAATAAGGCTGTTTTTCTTCACATGTAGATCGCAAAAGATTTAATTACAAGATACATAGTGCAAAAGAAATCATTTGAACGGAGAAATTTTAAATAAGTTAATAATTTGTGTACTAATGGTTTATAAATTCATGGAAATAAGCATACAGTGCTATTGATTGCATAAAATTCAAAGAATTTTAAATGTCTTGTTTTGATAGAATAATCACTCATGGTTTAGAGGGATGGATTGTCAATTCTTCATGTCACAAATTTCCAACCCTGTCAGAAAGTGCAATGATGCATTTGGGAATGAAGATTGTAGCGCTATTAAGAATTGGTTTTAGTAAAACTCCAATTTTCATTAGATTTCATTTAAACATTTAGAAAGACAGAAAAACAATCCAAGCAGTAGTGTAGCTGAAATCCTAAATAAATTGTAATGAATACTGGAGGACACAGAATGCGTTAATCTTCAAGCTGCGTGATTATTTTGTGTTGTGAAAGGTTAGCTTTTCAATTGAAGCCTTAATTACTTTTCAAATGAATATTTCATAACAATTATTTTTCCATTGAATATACAACTACATGATTATTTTATTCCATGTGAGGTAGATACTCACTTTTCGTGTGTGTGTGTGTGTGTGTGTGTGTGTGTGATTCTGATAAGTTTTTCCAGCTTGGAAGGATTCGAAAATATTCATAATATTTCCTAATAGGTGGTTATAATAAGAGATGTGGCATTTAAAAGGCCATTTTCAGGGCATTTTTGCATCAAGTTTCATAGGTAGTAATCTTGCACCATTGATTGAAAACTATCTAAAGCACCGTGTTAGCAATAAATGGAAAAATCTTGCTCTGTGGGAGAATCCAAGTTAGCTTAAATGTACTGCATATCTGCAAGTTAATATTTATATGATGTCAATTATGCAAAAGATATTTTTTCAATCTGGAAGGCCTTTTCAAAGTACATTCATGTTGTGACCATGTCCTGGTTAGGAATACATAATTGCTCAGTCTCTTAATCCTCTCTGACCAGTCACAGTGACAGTGCTGAACAAGGAGACCATGACTGGTCTTCATGTTGTGGCTGTCAAATTTGTGATTTGGGCACTTGGTAATTGGTGCACATTTATGATGGTTGCAGTGTCTTGCAGTCACCTGATAGCCATTTGAGAACTTCATAGCCAGCTTCCCACAAGCAAAGTCAATGGGGAAGCCAGCTGGAAGTTGCAAGTTATGTTCACATGACATCGCACTTAATAATCCACGGTGATTCCCTTAACAACCACAACCGGAACTGGTGAATGTTTACAACTACGTCACTTAGAGTCACTGAGTTGCCAGTCCTAGTTACTTTCAGTATGTGAGGATATTTTCTTTAACATGGAGATATTGTAGAATGAAATCAAATACAGGCAGTTAGAGTTAAAGTCCTCATAAATCAGGCTGTTTATCAGCAGATTGGTTGCAGGTATGTAACACATTTCCCCCTAAACTGTCTTCAGAGAGTCAGGACTAAGTTGCCTGTCCCTCCTACCTTAATTAACTATTGTGATTTCTATGACTGAGGTCAAGTGGGTTTTCAGGAGTTCCTCTCACTTTGATCTATCATTTCACAACTACTTTATTCCAAGAAAGTATCCTGGCCAGCCTTGTCTTTCAGCTGGTTGCCACTCTTTGCTATTCTGGCCTACTCAGGAGGTCTCCCCATTTGACCTCAGCTGCAGTATAACATATAACTGTAGGGCACTTCTGACCCTACAGTTGTATGTTATACAACTGAGCCTCTTCTGGCCTTTCCTGGAAGTTCTGATTACAAACCTCTTCAAAGACCTGGTGCCACTGAGCTGCCCTGGGGCAGATTGCTTGATTGTTGTTTTTTTTTTTTCCTGGCCCTGATACTGTTTCAGTCTGTAGCTTCAGGCAAGCTTACCTGGGCTGCTATTGTCTTCTGGTTTTCTAACTTTTTGTTTTCTAGCCGCATTCTAATTTCCAGCTCGGAAGGAAAACCTTTAGCTCTCTTCATGAAGAAACAAGATCTCTGCTCAGCCAGCTCCAATTGGAGTTTTAAAAAAACCCACTCTTCTCCCATATCTTTCTGTTGAGCTATACATTCTTGTTTTTATCTCACTAGGTAGAAGGGATCATTTAAAAGGAATGGTGAAGGAAGGGGTTTGTTGGGCAATAGCAAAAGCACTTGGACTTATGTACCACTTTATAGTGCTTTACAGCCCTCTCTAAGTGGTTTACAGAGTCAGCATATTGCCAACAATTTGGCTCCTCATTTTACTGACCTCGGAAGGATGAGAGGCTGAGTAAACCTTGAGCTGGTCAAGACTGAACTTCTAGCAGTGAGTTAGCCTGCATTACTGCATTGTCACCACTGCAGCACCACGACATTCCTTTCCCCATATGTACAGGCTCATCCTTCAACAAGGTAATTAATATTTAAAGCTCTTATTGTCAGGCTTTTCATTTCGGTATCTTAAATGAATCTTTCCTGTGTTTCTCAGATATATCCTTTTTAGGTGTCACTCTTGTTAAGAAGCAAAAGGGAACGTTTGGTTATGGTGGTGTTTCCAATATATTAACAAATGTTTGCTTCTTTCAGAACCTTGTTTAAAAGTGTGATTATTTTTTTAATTAGTAGAGTAGACTATTGTAGTTAATATGATATATATGCCCTCACAAGTGAGGACAAGTAGAATCTATTGAGTACATCCTCTTCCACTAACAGTTTTAGAAAAAACCTCATTGTGCCTTACTCTATTTCTGAACAGTATTATAGATTTTATTACCAAATAATGTGCATCATTCCTGCTAACTTATCCCACCTCTGACATGAGTTACACAATCAGTTTTTGCGCAACTGCATGTAAAATAACACATATGATTCTGAGAGAGTTAGAAGTGGCAGTCTGTATCTATACAACATCATGTTTTAATTGAAGATACTGATATTCTGTATTTTTTGATAGCTATTCTGCAGATACAGTAACCCAACATTTATTATCATCTGACTGACTGTATTAATTGACATGATCTACCTCACATAATTTCCATAGGAAAATAATTGCTTAATATTTTTGTGTTTGGATTCTCTCTCAAAGGTAAATTAGCATGGTCGTAAAGATTAAACTAAAATTGGCCTTCTGTGTCATATCACATCACCTTAGTAGCTGTTTCAGTAGAAAGAGAGATTATGTTGAAAAATACTGAAAGCCAAATTAAGCATCAACTATATGGCTTCCAGTGGATCTAATGAGGTTGACAAATTGATTCACAACTGCCTAGTCATTTTAAATACTCGAGTTTATATGAGAACATTTTATATATGAGATGATTTCTTACCATTTTTAAAACTTCTTTGTATTTTTTTTGAGTAGGACGGTTTCCGTCTTCATCATGTAAAATTTAATGAAAATCTCTTTTCTGTATGTGGTACAGGAATCTTTCGTCTACTTTGCATTTACCCCCTCTATTATGATATGTGGCTTAAAAAGCATGGTTGGAATTGAGGTTGAAAAAAAGAAAACAAAATTTCATGAATTGATTGCAAGGAGCCATTGCAGTAGATTAAAGAAAAGACTTAAAGCACAAACAGTCAGTGAGTGATGATAAGCTTTGCTTTATCTCATTTGTAGTGCCAGTTTTGCTTTTTGAAAAGTATATTGATTATTATAACAGAGAAGACCAAGATGAAGCTGTGATTTCCTATTTTCCTTCACAGCTATAGTTGATAGATAAGGCAAAGCCAGGTATAGACTTCTAATGTTATTGAATTCCGAACTTTCTTGAGCCCTGGAAGAATAACCAGTAGGGAGATGTGATAGGAATTGTAATGGTGGAGCTGCAGATTGCACAAAGTGTCATGATTAGCTAAAATAAGACTTTAGATCTCTAGTAACTGGTTCAGTAACCTAGATTTTTAAAATATTGGGATTACTGTACCAGATATTTCACAGTTTGTCCCTATTAAAGCAATTTTATACATTCAAATATTATTTATATTTCATGACCCCATTGTTATATTATGACACAGACTATTTTAACCTCAGTTGTAAATTATTTAGTACAATCCAAACATAGGACTAATGAGAAGAATAAATAATTGAATTGAATAGAGGATTATGTTTGACCTCAAAACCGGTTATATTCTCTCAAGTGCACAACACAGAATTTACCTGAATTTGCCCAAGCAACAATGACTGCTTAGATTGGTACACCAATTACGACCAGGAATGGAGAGTGATGGTGTTTCCTTGATTGTCTGTGCAGAGGTGACATCATAGTAAATGATTAAAGTGCACTGTATGCAGACTGCATATGAAAAGACAACTTGAAAATTTGATTTAATGGTGAAAATTTAATTTAATTTAATTTAATTTAATTTAGTTTAATTCTGAGTAGAAAAGAGAATCATAGCATAAGTTTCATGACCTACCTGCCCTATTTACTATTGCACTTCAAGATCAAGTTTATTGTGTTGATTTTGATTTTTTATTTTGGATCCAAGTTACTTAAGGGTTTCTCCTTTTCTGAGCTACAATTTTAAGTGTAGGCTGTTCTCATTTATTCAGCATTTAGCAGTTAGATTGAGGTTAAGGAGTGCATAGGAGAGAGATTTTTTGGCTATAGTCCCACATCTTTAGAACAAGTTGCTAGGTAGGGTGTATTCACTGGATAGCAGAGGTTAATGCTTTTTCTCTTGTATATTTTTAGACACAAGCATTTTTGTTCCTGACTTTTAAAAAATATTATTGCTGGATTGTTTTATCTTTTTTAATCATTTACCATATCTTATACATTGTTAAAAAATTTTAAATTAAGTGGAAATAAATATCCTCCCTGTTAAATGTAACAAACTAGGAATAAGTGTAAACTGTATAAATCCTCAGCATAGACTATTTTTCATAGACACATTTAAATTTCTGTGTTTCTTATATTTTTCTTCTCTATTATCAATTACTTTTTGTTGTCCTTTTCTTTTTCTTAAATCTTACTGGTCCCATGAAAGGACCTTTCATGCCAGCTCTTTTTCATGTTATAGGAACATACTATAATAGTATAACAATACTTATTTGCTAACTGAATATAACTACTGTATACAATGAATATATTTTGAGTATATTTCTCTATTATATTAAACATTAGCACGTTTAATAAAAGAAACCCAAAATTAATACAGAAATTTCACATGTTGAGCATATTACATAGGTAACATTAAGGATTTTCTTCCAAATAAAAATGTTTAGATTCAGGTTGTCAGCATGCATTGAGTAATTGGATTCAGTAGGTGTCTATGTCCTGAGGAAGTAGTCTGTTGTCCTGTTATTCGAAGATCTCTTTGTATGAAAAATTATTTATTAAGCCTTTGAGGCTATTGGGCAAGGTGGATTTTAGCCCAAGGCATGCCCTTAGTACATTGAGTATCTTATTTTAATGTCATGCTTTGCTATGCTAGATTTTCAACTCAAGGAATTTCCTAACACTATAAAACAGAACAATAATATTGATTTATTTCTCTTTATTCAGTATTTATATTCCATTTCCTTTCACACTAAAAAAAAAGTAATGAAAGTTATATGAAGTGAATTCAAGTCAAAGGTGTTTAACATATGTGGAGGAAATGAAGCTTAGATTCAAGCAATGATCATTGAAGTATAGCAATATAAGATCATTACTGAGCAATAAAACAGGATAGGAATTATCACAAGAATGTATATGTCATTCCTCATGCTTTTATTTTACAGGTTTTTTTTTCTTGCATGTGTTCTTTTTATTGTTCCCTATGTTTTATAGTCTTTGAAGCTATATACAAAAATCAAATGCCTTTCTCATTTCTGTTAACATTTTCATCCATCTTATACAGTGTTATTAAGCAAAATTCAAGAGGAAATCTATATTGCAAATTAGTTTTAAATAATGTGAATAGTATTAAAATAATGAATATGATACTTATTTCAATTTTATTTTTTTTAGCTGAAATTTTGTTCCATAAATATATATTATCTGAATATTATCAGCATTTGTATTGTAATGTTGCCTACATTAACAAGTGAAGCACTATTATACTTTTAAATCCAGCTGAGCTTTTGTGCTAAAAATGAAATGTGTGACTTGCTGTATGGGGAATGGAGAATTAAGCTTTTGAAATAGAGCGTCCATTTTTTGCTCTTGGCTTTTTATATGACGGAGAAGAAAATTCTCAATCTGCCTTCATTTCTTTGTTGTTGTAACATCGAAAGCCAGCTTGGTCTAGTAGTTAAGGCATCAGTGTAGAAAGCAAGAGACTGTAAGTTCAAGTCATGAAAGCCAGCTGGGTGACCTTGGGCCAGTCACTCTTTCAGCCCAATTCATCTTACAGGTTTGTCATTGTGGGGAAAATAGCAGGAAGAAGGTATTCACCACCTTGAATTATTTGTAAAAATAATAAAGGTGGGAAATAAATAAGCAAACAAGCAAATAAATAAATAAAAAATCAAGTAACTTGAGCCATAATTCAGTTTTGAAAGTGGGAAAGAGTAGAAAGGTGAGGATACTTCTAGTAGTACTTATCCCTTTATAGTTCTGCTTGTATTTATATGTGCCGACTGTCATACCAACTGTGCAGGAGCGCATTGAAATATTTTGAAATTTAAATTTTACATTCTTTCTGTGAAATCTATGCATGTAGGCTGAAGTAATGGTTCTGATTTGCTTGTATTTTTCATTGAAAATGTAATTGGGTGACTTGTGAAGTAAGAAGGCTGATGTTCTCTTGAAGCAAAATTATTGTGCTTTCAGTTATCCTTCTTCAGTTTATCAACCTTTTTCATGTGAAATTCATCAGCTGTCACAAGTTGTAAATTTTATTCTTGATCACACAGTTCAGCTCTTAACAAGTCACCTTTTTTACATGTTGTTTTTTGCCCAACTACACATAGCACTCATGTAATCACAGTCATCACATTAAAAGAATACTTCATTTGACAGTGAAATTAAATTGACAGGACCTGCTTGGCAGTCAAAATTTCAATACTAACATGTAATGATGAATAATCAATGCATGCTTCCATTTGACGAATAATAATACAGGTAATCCCCGGGTTACGAGCGTTCCCTTAGCTAACATTTGAAGTTACGTGATCAGTGCCCCCTAGCGTTTCTGAACAAGGCCTGAAACTACAAATCTTGCAACATCACAGCAGTTGTTCACCCTTACTGCAGAGGCTGAAGAGGCTCTGCAACATTCGTCCTGCATGTTGCTGGCCAAAATGGAGCTTCTGAAGGGCGGATCTGCCCCTAAGAAGCCCCGTTTGGCTGTCCAGAGGCATCCCCCGGCCCGTTGCAGGCTGAAATGGAGCCTGCAATGGGCTGGGAAAGGCCTGCGGAAGCCCAAACGGAATGGCACAGGAGTGCACGAGGCGCGAAAGAAAACTGCTTGCTAGATCTTCACAGTGTGTCGCGGTGCGGCAGATTGCAGGGGAAAAAGCAATTTAGGGAGCATGAGATATTTCAGTGGGTTGGGGAAGCCTTGGGTGGTCTTAGGCAGGTCTCCTGTTCTATCAGTAGCCCCCCCCCAATGGCCTTCCCCACCCTGAAATACCTCATGTACACTTAACAAGCCTCGCATTTGATTACCGAATGCGTGGGCGAAAGAAGAGAGTGATCTCCTTCAAGATACAAGATTCACTGCCACGAATCCTCGGATTATGAATAAAATGGGCAGACTCCATTACATTCATAACTCAAGAACTCACAGCAATTTTCTATAAATGGAGGCGAAAGAACAGACGCTAAAGAACACATCAGAGTTTTCAGCACATTACCACTGTGTAATGTGTAATGCCATCTGTTGGTGACTTATAACAGTAATACATCGATCCATATATATTACAGTACAAAGTTCCTTCTGATGTGAGTGAGAAAAGGTACAACTTTTTACTTTTCCATAATAATATAAACTAGTCTTTTCTATAACAACAAATCAATCTAATTAGTAAAACCCAAAATCAAAGTTTCATTTTTCTCCACCTCAAGCACAAAGTCCAGAAGCAGTCTCTATGTAGCAACAGAAGTACTTATATTATTTTCTTTGATCAAAAAGGTCAATTTAGCCTTCTCTGCCAACTCCATCAGCTTCTGTAGCCATTTGTTCATGTTGGGAATCAAAATGTCCTTCCATTTTTATTCATACAGTAGTCTTGCTGCCGTCAACATATATAAGATCAGAGTTCCAAATTTTTTTCCCAAGTCTTTTTCCATTATAATTAAATTATAAATTTAATTTTTTATAAGATGATGTACGGCTGGTATTTAACACCAGACAAGTTATCTACAATGCATAAAGGTATTTCAAATGAATGTTGGAGATGTAAAAGTAGAGAAGGGATCTTTTATCATTTATGTTGGACATGTGATAAAGCAAAGAAATTTTGGAGTAAGATATTGTTTTAATTCTTAAAACAAGGATAAAGATGAAACAAGAAACTTTTCTTTTGGCTTTAATGGAAAAAGTATTGGAGGGAAAAGTATTGGGGGGGACATTAAAATGTGCTAGGTAATTTTCCAGAGTTTAGGGTCATTTATTTGGTTTTAAGTATCTTACCAGCATAAAAAAAGAAGAAGGTGGTCTAGTTCCTGCATACATTTTACTGGATAGGGCAGATTGGTCTAGTTGGACTTCCAAAATCTTTACCACATTGCTTTTGATTAAGGGACCTCAGGTAAAGGAGTGTAGAAAAATATAGCTACCAGTTAAAATAAATAAGCTGTAGTAATTAAAATAAATAATAGACTAGAGGGACCAACACTTTGATTCTTAATAACTTTGTGCCAAATATGATAAATAAAACTCTGTGTCCTTTCTGGAAGTTATATGAGTGGTTCTGCCTGAGATAAACATTAAACATAACAGCAATAAAAAAACAGTCCTACTTTTATTCCCATGACATTAGTCCTTATTTAAAATGATATGGAATAAATGCTGTTCTAAATGCATTTTTAGGATGATAAATAACTGCATTAGCATATAAATATCAACAGAAGTAAGTCCCAATGAGTTCAATAAAACTTGGGAAACCCTGTATCCCAAAACATTTCTGTGGAATAAAATTAAATCAGCAAATAAAAATACGGACATTCTAGATATGCAGTAATAAAAACTAGAGTTATATGTCAACAATAATATATTTGCAAGCTATTTAGAATGAAGTATCATTTTAATGTCTTATTATAGAGAAATATTTTTAAGGAAAGATGAAGAAGCAAAAAAGTTAACTATATTTCATGGTATTACCTGTCACAATATTCTATTAGTTTTTCATCAAAAAGAAAACTGCAACAATGATCTGGCTAAAGTAAAAAAATGAATATTCAGTAAAAATCTAACTTTGAATATTGAAACAATTTATACGTCCTTTCAAAGTCAGTTGTGTGCAAAGTGCTTTTTTCTCATTTTGAAACATTAGCCTGTGCACTCCCAGGTGATGTTAGCCAAGTGTAGAATTAATGTACATTTTTATTCAAAATAATTATTAGGCTACTGAAGAGTAAACCTCTCAAAATGCCATTTCAGGGTTTCTTTGACATTGAAGTTCTACAAAAACAATTTTTCAAAGGAATATGTGATTGGATTTTTAAAAATATTTTATCTTTTCTCTGGAATTTTCATAATTATGGCCACTCCCACATTCCAGTAGCATCTTATGCAGACTACTTGCTAGGAATATTACATGATAACCTTAACTTCATGTATTCTTTTAAAAAGGACATTCACTAAAAGGGAAGAGTTCATAATATCTCCCTTGTGATACACTAAGGAGTATGAATAATAATCTCGTATGGCTTCATTATTCGAAGATTTTGTACAGTAAAGCTCCCAGAAGATTTTTTTGAAAAAGCTACTATACTCATTATGAAAGCAATTTGGTTGAAGGTACTCATCCAGATTATATTTTTAAAGCATAAGGTAAGTGTAGCATTTCAAATACATACCATAATACGTTTTTATACCAGTTTATATTTGCTTCTTCCTATTAAGAGGCTAGTTACTAAACCAAGAAACAAATAAGCAAATAAACAAATCTATTTTCGGAATGAATGATACATTTTTCAATATGGATGTCCTAAGGGAAATCAGTTCTAAATTAGCCTAGCAAAATGTGTTAGGAAAATGTTCTGGGAGGATATTCTGTTCTAAATCAGAAGGAAGGTTTGTGTTTATTCTACTCACCTAATCCTTACAAGTAACAAACGTATAATCCACATCTTTTGCATGTAATAAAATAAAAATGAACAAGAAAATAAATCAGGGTGAGACGATACCGTAGCTAAAGCCTGATCACATCAAATGTATTTCTTAAAGTTTAAACTGATTTAATAGAAAGTTTATATTATGAATTAATTAATTAATTTGCTGGCTATCTCAGCACGAGTTAAGCATTTGCTAAAATTTATTCTGCGGAAACAAATGTTCAGCTTCACTTGAGGTTTATTTTTCTATTTATCTATAAAGGATTAAAAGTTTTCTAAAGACAGCTTGGTGTACTGATGAAAATTCTGGCCTAGAAACTAAGAGCTGCTGAGTTCTAGTCCTGTTTAGGAATGAAAACCAACTAGGCGACTAGGTGACTTTAATCTAATCTGGTGGGATTAAAACTAATAATCTCCTGGTATCCTGATGCCTCTATCTATCTATCTATCTATCTATCTATCTATCTATCTATCTATCTATCTATCTATCTATCTATCTATCTA
>JANHFL010001861.1:131169-154767 GCA_032468155.1 Oxyrhabdium leporinum
CCATCCATCCATCCATCCATCCATCCATCCATCCATCCATCCATCCATCCATCCATCCATCCACCCACCCACCCATCCATCCATCTCCCAAAAGAAAGTTTTGTATATTCTAAAAATGCAGGGAGTAAATGAGATTGAGTTTATATAATCTTGTTTTTACATAGTCATCTGTGTGATTTCCCTTAGACTAGAGTATTTATAGTGGATACATGTCTTCTGGACAGTGTGAGATTCCATAAAACATCTATTTCCTTCTTGTTACTTTTGTCAGCTATGTCAGTGAAAACAGATTTATTTTTAAATAAGCTCTTCACAGAAAACACAATAGTTAGAACAATTGTTTTCAATGTTTCTTGCATTGTGTTCCCTTTCATTCTGTTGAGTGAGTGTGTGCAGTGTTTTATCAGCTCCCTTCACCTAGTATAAAATTGTTAAAGAACAGCATGATTCTTTTGAATTATATTTCTTTCATTGCTCCAGTATCATGAAGCGCTTGTGCATCATGGGCCCTTTGGCCCATGAGGACCTTGATGTCCAGCATGATCATGTTACTTTTAAAGGTCATCTAGCCCAATGGCCTCCAACCTTTTCAGCACCAGGGACCAGGTCTGTGGAGAAAAGTTTTTCCACAGACTGGAGGGGGTGTGGTTTTTCGTGCTGCCTGCCTACCAATGGGGTTTCGCTTGTTTGCATGGACCAGCTGCTGACATGCTGCGGATCAGTGTTGGTCCATGGACTGGGGTTTGGGGACCCCTGATCTAGCCTACTCTCCAGCTATTACTTTGGAGCAAATACCTTCAAGGCAGCCAGTTCAGCATAAACAGTATTACTCTCTTTATGTTTGTAAAATTAAATTATGTATATCAGCTTTAGGAAGTCCTTACCCCATTATTTCTAAACTTGTTTATCAACCCTTTTTATAATTGAAATGTCTGCCTCTAGTTTCTCTGAACTAAAATATCTTAGTATTCTATTTTTGCTCTTGTCCATCTTCCGTTTTTTAACATTTGAAAGAGAATTACACAATAATGTCCCCATTAGTATTACCTAAATTCTGTTGGTGATCTCAGAGCCAGTTTAGTGTATTGCTTAAGGCATCAGGCTAGAAACAGGAGACCCTGGGCGAGTCACTTTCTCCCAGGCCTAGGAAGGAGGCAATGCAAACCACTTCTGAAAAACTTTGCTAAGAAAACTGCAAGGGTTCATCCAGGGAATCTCCAATATCTGGACATGATTGAATAGAAGAAAAAAAATGCTGATGCATTCCCAAACATTTTCATTGAATGCTTATTCATTATAATTTAAATTATATGAAATTGTCCTTGATTTGAAAATTATTTAAAAATACAATGAGAGAATGTTTTGAAAGTCTTGTTAAATCACTTATAAAATTAATTAAAGCAAGATGTTTTCTGAAACGGAATCCTGTTTTTCCCCTCTCTACCTCACATGTGGTCCTTTGCAGATCTATATGCTTTATTGTAAATGAACTGAGATAACCTAACAAAGTTGTTTGAATTAAAAGATATACCAGATTCTTCTGTGTAATGGCTAGCATGCTTATATAACAGGAATGCTTAAAGCTGGCAAAAGGGTGAAAGAAGATTGAGGGTAAAGTATTTTCCTTTGTGTCCATGAAGCAATGTTAATTTGGATTCCATTTCCTTGATATTTATTTTCACCAGATTTAAAATGTTTTTGGAAAATCTATAATGCAATTGGTCACATTTGCTGTGAAGTGGACCCAGATGCTACAATGCTTCTTTCTGCTTTACTTGATTATTCCCACTTCTCATTTATAATGCTATAATGGATAATCTGATTACAATTTAACTTCATATGGAGAATGCAGCTGAATAATGGAATGACATTTTCAGTTGTGAAGATGTTGGGAGTTTATTACCTAACAGTAGTAGCTATTAAGTAGATTAAAGACAGGAAGATTCAAATTCAAAAATACCATGTTCATAAAGGCTTTCAAAAATATTAATCCATGGACTCAGTGTAAAGTAGTAGAAAGCCAAAAATGTTAAAATAACTCAAATGAGTGGCCTATTCTGATCAGGATAGGGTTCAGAATAATGAAAAAGTTGTAAATTTGAAGGTAGAACTCTATAAAATATTGATGAGGAGATACTAACACTAAAAAGGGAGGTATAGACAGATATTCAGACAGACAGATTAAGTTCAGTAGAAAGAAGAGGTAAAGGTCAGTGACTAAATAGCAAACACATCTGCTAGACATCTGTCAAGCAGTCAGGATAGAATGTGTAAAGATAACTTATCACACAAACTCCTAGCTGATAGATTCCATTTCTTCTTTCAGCAGAAAGCTTACATTAAAGTAGCAGTTACCCCATTCTTACAAAATTGGTGGTTATTGCATGTGATCTGGCTATAAACTCAGTTAGAAATGCTGGACTATTTTCATTTACAAGCAATCCCTTCTGTTGTGAATTTTCATTTACAACATCCCCTGCAAGGAAGCACTTCAACCTGTCTCCAGTTTCTTATATTCACTAGGACTAATTCTGTTCACAGGAACTAATTGGGCTTTCTAGTGAGTTTAGATCAGAGCCTTCAGCAGTGGGATGTGGGTTAATAAAGATCAGTTATAACCGACCCTGTATTTGTCCTTTCCTGAACAATTGCCCTAACCATTAGATAAGACCACAACATTTCTGAAAACAAGATGAATAAATTATTTTAAGTGAATTCTCCTTCAGTATTTATTACATCTAGAAAAATATTTTTCATAATATTTTGGACTGTTACTTGGTTCTGCACCTGGATAATTGGCAGATTTATGAAGATCCATCTATATATATTAAACAGGTCTGAAATATACTGTTCTTGAATGATTTCACTCATACATCTTGTATGCTAAGCTTAAGAACCATTGAATTTACATGACTTGGATTATTTAGGGTACCATATCTTTTCTAAAGGTACTGAGGTGTATTTTGACAGAATGGATTCTATTCTGATCTGGCAGACTGTTATGTTTTGGAAGTTTTGTAATTTTGGGTTTCATTATTAACCAGGTGTTAGGCACTAGATGTCATTGAATTTTAAGAATGGCTCATGTCATTCCTTCTAAAGGACATCTCTCTCAGAGACTGCATATCTGTTCATCTACCATGTTTTCCGATATCAAGATATGCTCAATCATCTTATCCCAGATATTGGTATTCATTTTATTTTGAAGACTAGTTTTTGAGTGGTCTTTGTCAACTTCCAAATCTTAATTAAACTCAATTTTAATTTGGAACTTCACCCATAATCTAGTGGCAAGACAGATAGGACAGAAGTTACTCTGGAGCCATTCGTCTGTAGAGATTCTCAGCCATCCAGGTCATGATTTCCCTAAAGGTACTTTTTCAGGAGGCAACTGGACTTTCTTGTTTTTTTCTTTTGAAGACATTTCGCTTCTCATCCCAGAAGCTTCTTCAGCTCTGATAGGATAGTGGGGCATGGAAGGATTTATATTCCTTGCAGACAGCTGGTAATTTGCATCTTTTTAGAGGGTCTTTGAAGCACTTGGAGGTTTATCTGTGTCCTCTGGAGCCATTCCTTTTTTGTATAAACTATGAGTCAACTATTGCTTTTGGCTGAGTTTGCATATAGCAACTTGGTTCATTCTTCTACTTACTTATGACAGTTTCAAGCATGTTATGGCTACCGCTTAGGGTCATTCTCAGAGTCTGCTCCACTCTCCTTTATCTCTGAATGTAGAGTATAGGTTTTATAGCTAGCTTCCTACTATTGTGCTGGTGTAAGTCAGCAGTGTCAGGGTTCCAGCAAAGTCCCCCTTCTCCATTCAGCACTCAGAAACCAAGTTATTCAAGTAAGAATTTATTAGAGAAACCATGTTGGCACACCTGGGAAAAACCTGAATCTGAAGCTCCAGCTTTTTCCCTCCCCAAGAGAAATTCAAAGATCCACCTCCCGGCCATCCCTAAAGGTCACATGGCCCAATCCACTTCCAGTTCAACCAGATACGTTCCTTCTGGCACTGCTCTTCCAGGTGCAAGTTGACATGTCCTTAACTCTCTTGGGAAGAATGTTGCTGTGTCTACACTCCCCTGTTACATGTGGATATCCCCCCTCCCAATTTCCCGGGCACTAAAATGTGGCAGTTGCAGAGGCCTTCTACAAATATGGCTCCCAAGGCTGACAAGCACAAGGAGAGACAAAAGCTTTGTTACAACCTTGGAGCTGTGCTACCAAAATGGTTGCTAACCATTGTGGGGCAAATGAAAGTAGCATTCTGGCTGGCCATGCTTAGTTGTGGGGGACTAAAACCCAGGGGGCAGGGGGGAAAACCAACCTCAGTTGCTGAGGATAATGCTGCTGGTTTGATCTTTAAAAGAAGGTTGGGAGGATAGAGATGGAAAGATGTGTTGTCATGTTTGATTCTGTGCTGCTCTAAGGCTTTGAGGTGCCTTAGTGCCATTGGAGAGTTGATGTGGAAAGTTGACAGCAGAAGAAAGCCATTATTGTATATGTGCTGTTCCCCTGGAATGTGCAGGAATCAGTTCCTGACCCCAGAGAGGGAAGACTGCTGAAAGCTTCCCTAGGAGGACAGAAATGAAAACCCATACAGAGGGATGTCTTTCACTCCAATGCAGGGCTACTTGCAGACAGAACGCCTGGAGCCTTAAGAGAAGCCTTATACTGGGCAAGGCTAGGCAGCAATCCTAGAGGGAGGTACACAACAAACATCTCTGTGGATAAGGTCCAAAAAAGCACGACAATGAAGTTGTTAACCATACTTCAGTGTAATTCAGTGATTTCCCTTCCTGTACAATCTTGTTGTACATAGTAAAAGAAATAAAAAGCCTCCATTATCTCTGCCTCTCTGAAATTATTGTTGTCCTTAAAGATATACACATATCCACAGTTACATTGTGATACTGAGACTTTGCATTTTTATGTCACTTCTTGCAACACATATATTCTTCAAGGAATGAATGGATCCTACAAGAACTTCCTACTTAGGGACTGCTGATCATCCTAGCCAAGAACATGCTTTCATTTTATTTTGGAATGCATATAGTGTGCTAGTTCCTGTCCCCAACACATCCCACCAAGAAACTCTATGCCAAATACATCCAAAGTCAGCTCTTTGAGGAAGGCCAGATCAAGAAACAGACAGGAATGGTGCTTGTATGGTATAAAAATAAAAACCTTGAAAGACTTTTTCTCTATTCCATTTTGTGCTTAAAAATATGGTAGGGTTACTTTGTATGTCTTTCTCACACTTGTTTCAATTTCTGATTTGTGTAAATGCTTCTTTAGGTTCCTCCTCAACAGTTTTTCATACCTTCCCCAATGTCATCTCTAAATACTTTAAACCTAGTTTTATTCTGTTTTCATCTGATTCTTGAATGCCCTGTGTGTCCCTTATGTTTCACCATCCCACTATTTCCTCAGATAGAGAAGGAGTAAAAAATTGAATCTCTATTTTGGATTCTCAGCATATAAAGATCAAATTGGAATAGCTGAATCATTGAAAAAGATACCCAAATACAGATAGATCTTAAGAAGCGGCAGAACTTTTCCTTAGGCCCTGCCTTTGCCAGTTCCACTTGCAAGTCTCTGTTTGGCCTTCCTATTCACCCTAAAATCAGAGTGGACAAAACTAAATTTTGACAACAGGAGGGAAACGGTGAGTTTACTGCCTGTGAGATTTCTAATCCATCTCAGCCTGCATTTATGGTGCGGATTTCTGGACAACTGGAGAAAGAGACTTCTGACTAAACCCACACCTGAAATGAACAGTCTTTCCATGCCTGCAATCCAGTCCTCATGTTGGCATGAACATTTGTCACCTTCTCCCTCTGCCAGAGCCTGTGGAATGAGTTCTGGTTTGGGAGAATATCTGAACAGGAGGCTACATTGATGGACTGCATACCTGCTTGCAGTCTCTCCTCAGCTCCAGCTTTTCTCATTACACTAATCTCAATTCCATTCATTTATTGATTTATAACGTTTAACTTTTAACATAAAGGTTGAGCAAAATTGTATATTCCACTCTCAAGAAAGCGAACTACGGTATATTAATGGCTACATTCAGTTTGATTTGAAACTGAATGCAGTGTATTTCTTGATACCTCTAGGGTTTTAGAGACAGACATCTGACTTCCCGTTTATTTACTCATCTCTAGTTGATCAGACATATTAACACCAATATTTTCAAAGCATTTAGTAATGTGGTTAACATTGGTTCTTCTCTCAGTAAATAATATTTGGTAGAAATAGATAAAGCCAGTATCATGATGTCTCCAGTAGAAAAACTAAGTAGGTAGCTCTATGAGAACATTTATCCCCATTTGGATCATTTATGTCATTTGCTAAGATCCATTAATGGATTTCCATTTGTTTGCCACTGTATTTTGCTCAAGCTTTTTATTGGATTTCTGCAAGAGTTAAAAATATGCCAATGCACTATATAGATTGTTTATATACATAATCTTAGATGCAAAGAGAATCCATTCTTGACAAGTATTTGGATGAGGGAATTCCTTGGAAAATTCAAGTCTTTGCCTGAAAGCTTTTACAAAAAAAGACAGATATATATAGTTAGATCACACACACACAGCAGTTACCTGAAAGATAACCCTGGATTAAGGATGGCCTGTTCTTCAAGGAGGAACAGACAGAAAAAAATTAAAATCTTAATTAACCATACGCTAAAAAAGTCTTGTGCAGTCAGCTTCTCTAACTTGTCAGTCTACAGCTGGTAGCCTCAATTTAAACCTATCCTAGAGATTCTTCTCTCCCAGTGAAAGTTTTCATGGCCTATACTTAACTGTACATATATGTATACATATATAAATGCAGGAGTTCCTGCCAAAAAGAACAGGATCAAAACAGCAATAAATACTTATTAAAGTTAATTGCCAATCTCCAAAATACTTCATAAAATTGATCCCTCATCTTGCTCATATCAGCTATTCTCTCGCCCACAAAATATGTAAATATATGTACACATTCATATACATATGTATACTTGTATGTGTGAATGTATATATGTATATGCACACACATATATGTACATATACATGCATGCATACATACATACATGTGTGTGTGTGTGTGTGTGTGTGCGCGCCCCTTTCCAGGAGAAGCAGAAAACGAGGTAAATCAAAAAGGCAGTAGGGGATACTGTGAAAACAAAGAGGAAGAAAGAAGGAAGCAGAACTGATGGAGATAAAAAGGGAAAAGATAGCTAGTCAGGGGAGGAAAGAATAAGGGCAAGAACCCTGGATTTTGCTTATTGTTTTAGAAAGCTTTATAACTGGTTTCCATCTGTTAGGCCTGCAGTGTATAGTGATAAAACTTAACAGCAGATGAGTTGGCTGCCTTTAATCCATCTCTTCCTTCAACAGATCAGAAAGTTGCCTGTTTCTTCTCAAAGGCCTCTGGACCTTAAAATTTTGTAAGAGCCTCACATCTTCCCAATAAATCTACAAACAAGTATAATTGTATGCTGAAAGTACTACAGAGTTGCAAAAGATTTTTATTAAATTTTGTGATAACTTGGAAGCACAGTTTTTTTATATTCAAAGTACCAGTTATGGATAAAATAAACATGTAATGCCAACCATTATAAAGAAGGGTGGAATATCGCAGGCATTTTCAGCATATATTCACAAAGAGCTTGCTTTCACATAGTTATTTCCAATAAATCATGTTATCTAGAAATTCCTAGCAAGAATTAAAAGACTGCAGTGTTGAATATCTTAAAGTGGTCCCTGTAATAGTCTGTGAAAGTTTCTGGAAATTTCAACCGTTTTCAAATATGACATCCAAACAGTTAAAGAATCACCACAAAGTGGTGAGTGTATTAGTTCTTTTCCTGGAAATCTTTGATTTCCAATTCCTTTCTGGATACAACTAAAAATGCTGGTTTTAAACTTTAAGACCTGAAGGATTCTTAAAGGGGGACAATTTCCATAAAGCTGACATGTTCATCATACAAACCTTCCAGGTAGAAATTACATTCCACATATTAATATGTGATGTTACATGTTCTTAGTCATGCATACATTTGTGACAAAGTAATTTCATTCTATAAAGTTTCTTTAATTTGCGTTTTATATTTTATATTTTATAGGTATGCTTTCCTAATAAACATAGGTCACAGGTGTCAAACTTGGTGTGTCATGTTGCTGTCACGTGACATTTCAGTTTTTCCCATTCACGGAGCTGGGGTGGGCGTGGCTTGCATGTGACGTGGGCCGCCAGTTTCACACCCCTGACATAGGTTGATATAAGTTACTTTTATTATGTACGTTTTTGTATGTATCTTTCTCTAACACTTTTATGAGAAATTTTAAGCTGTGCAGTATTTTGATGTGTTACTAGCAGATATATGAATTGTGTGCCTACTTGTGCCATGACAAATACTGTTTTGGCAAAGAGCACTCGTTTGGTTGAAATAAATTTGTGATGGATTTCTCTGGCAATTCTAGATGTACCATGACTGAAGAAATTCTTCCCAGATACAGATGGCATTTATGGTTATCCTTTTAACTTGCTTTCTCCCACCCACCCACACACTTCTTAGAGATTTTTTTATGGATTTGTTGTAATCTTCTAGGTTTGGTATGTTCGTTGGTTGTTAATATCATTTCATTGCTTATTTCACCAAATAGATGTTATGTTAAGTTTATGTTTTCCTATTTTAAAGTGTGATGTCCTATACCTAAGCAAATCTACAGACATTCATGTATTTTCTTACCTAGTGGATCCTCTCTCAGTCAAAGCAGTGTGCTGTACACCTGTTCAAAGTGCTCCTTAGAACAGAAGACAGTGTGGCAAGCAGCTGGCCTAAAGTTAGTGTTTTCTCATGCAGTGTAGCAAATTGTTTTGTCATGAAAATATCCAAACACCTTGTGTGTTATCAAAACTGTATAAAACAATACAAAATTTTGAAGGAAATCAAGAGAAAAATAACATTAATATTAGATTGATATTCAGTCGTCCCATTTGGAATGGCATTAAATGTGTTAGGAAGTCCTTGATCTCCCTCTGATTAATTTGGAATACTTCTGTCTAATCTGAATTAAATATTAATATAAGGGTGGATTTATTTTCACCAGTTTATTACTATTTTGAAATGCTATTTTAGGATTTGAACAGTTTGCTTGTATTTTGACCCTTGATGATTTTAGCTATGATTAAGAAGATGCTGCCTAGATCTCCTTTTACCATTGAATAAGAAAGGATGGAGCAAAGACTCACCTACATATGTGAGAGCTCCACAATGGATTGAGGATAAAATCGGACATACCACCCAATCAACCTCCATGTGAAGATCTGCATTTTAATAAAGCAGTTCCCTTCAGAGTTTCTGGCTTAGTATTATAAATTTAGGGTGGAGAAAGAATTAGTGTGCAGTTGAAAATAGAATGGGTGTGTAACAAGAGCTCTTGTTCAAGATGAAGAAATTAAAATTTTTGCAAAGTGAATTAATAATGGGATATGTATTTAGTTGAAGCGATTGGAAAAGAATAGCTAATCACCAGCTCAGATCTGAAATAACATTTTACTAAAAATAACATTTGTCATAGTTTTGTAATTAATGTGCATAGAAACTGCACAATCAAGTACTTATAATGTTTTAATATATAAATAATAGATTTCATGAACTTTGGTACACCCACAGCATGTTAACTTTGATACAAATCACCATTCCCTCTATGCTTGAGGGAGGGGGCATAATTTTGGGAGACTACTATGCTAAAATTTTTAGATTTTATGTGCTCAATATCATACTGGTATCATACTCAACATCATATTGTGGGATCTTGAAACATTACATTTCTTAAATCTTTTCTTTTTTCCATTTGTAATTTTCTTTTAAAACCATCTTGATTTTTTAAAATCCAGATTCTCACTGCAAATAAATGAAAGTTTACATGGAGTCCAGGTCAGAGTTAATGGAGTTTTTAAAAAAGCTGACTATTTTTCTTATATAAATAACCAAAATGAAATTCATTTTAATGAAAAAGGACACATTATAAACAACTAAGGGAATATAGTAAAAATACTTTAAAATGAAATATTAAATTATATTAAACACTCAAAGGGATATCACACCTTGTCTTTCTATCTGCCTTTTGATAAAAAAACTTCTCACATCACTGCTTTTGACCATATTTAGCAACCATCCTTTAATTCCATCTCTATGCAATCCTACTCACATTATCATATTCTTTCTTTAAATCAGCAAACTTTGTTTTTATACTCATAGTTTTTTTTTCAGTGAGTTGTTGAACAGCAAAAATCTAAAAACCCTGCACCTAGTGTAAACTGAACTTCCCAAATGTTGTTCATTGCTACAACTGGTATCCAATTAATCAGAATTCCACTTTGACCCTTCTTGAGGTACCTTTAACAAATTACCTGTCTAGTTTTTGCATTCACTCTTGCTAGCTTTCCCTCTCTTTAGAGAACAAATAATGACATTTTGCAAAACTTCAGCACTGCTGCAATCACTACCCTTTCCTAATAATCCACATAGATATTTTAACATTTGTGCATATACACTGTCTATACGTACTACAGCCTTATGATTTTTCAACATCCTTATACAGAATTTACGACTTATTTTTCATCAGTTTTCTAGGACACTAGCATATGTAACTGTTATTTTAGTTACATTCTTTAACATATCAGTAACATTCCATCAATATCACTAAAATACTCCTTCCAACATTTCCTCACATTGATTTCCTCACAAGTAATATCATGGCTTCTGTTTAATTCCCTTAACTGAACTGCCAGCAAATTGTGGACCTTTCTTCATCCATTTCCAAAATTTGCTTTTATTCCATCAAAATAATCCTTCATTTTCTGTTCCTTTTTTAAACTAAATTGTTTCTTGTTCTTACTTCATTCTTTGCTGGTATATTTCGCGCTGTGTATTACACATTATTTTTCTTTTATACAGATTTTTTGCAACGGTCATACTTTCCTGAAATTCCATGTGCAAGTTTAATTATTTAACATATATGAAATGTTAAGATTATATTGGATTAATAATCATTTGTTTGTTATGGAATTTTAAAAGTTATGCAGCCAGGCCACAAGTCTTAGTTTCAATCCCCAATACTAATGTAACTATTGTTTAAAAATGAACTGTAAAAACAATCATTTCCTTTATTTCTTGTGGTTCTTTTAACACATTATGTATTCTTGGATTAGATTAGTACATAACTAACTTTCATTTTATCCTGATTTAAGTGAATCTCTCATTAGATATGTTAGTAATTTATAAAATCCCATATTTTAACCTCAACCATTTCCACCCTGTTTGCTTAGTTTCAGGCTTTGTTCAAAGCAGCACAAATGGAAATACCATGCCTTCCCTTTTAAGTGAACTTGCAGAACTGGTCAAACTAGATCGACACAGAAGTGTAAGATTTGCTGTTCTTTTAGCTTTGTAGACAAAATGCAGTCCTAATGATGCCTCTGTCTGCTTAAGGGTAGATTAAAGTATATGCTTTTCTGTAGGATAAATGATGTGGAAATCTAATTCACCTTGATGCGTCCTTTCTTTCTTACTTCTTACGTCCCTAATCTCTCCCCCACCCCTTCCCTTTCTATCCTTTGAAAGTTGTAGGGAAAAGTTCAAAGCAGCAAAGTTCTCTTTTCTGGCATGTGGAGTGAATAAGAAATTATATGATAGGGGATTGAAAGAAAAGCACACTGCTGCAGCAAGAATGTTGAGTTGTTCATCAAACCGATGTGGAGAATGAATGGATCAATTCTGAGTGAGCTAAAGGAACAACTAGAGAGCACATTTATATTTGCAACGTAAATAAAAAAAACAAGTGTCTTTTTAAAAATGTTTTGGGATTTACAACTCATATTTCGTTAATGGTATTCTTTTTCAACTTATATCTCCTTAAACAAGGTCGGTCAGTGAAAATTAGTTGTAGGGGGGAAATCATCTTTAACTCCGATGTAGAGATTTTGAAAGATGCCACTATTTTTTATTATTCTACATTATTCCACGTATTAGAATAACCTTCCCAAACCTTAGCCTTCCAATGTTTAGCAACTGCAGTTATCAACTATCATGGTCGTCATCTATTTTGGCTAAAAATAGGAGTAGCAGTCCTAAGGCATATTTGGAAAGCAAAAGTTTGAAAAAAATTATACTAGTCTACTTTCCCCCCCAAACAATCTACATTATAAGTAGCAGCTTCATGAACAATTTAACGTATGTCATTAGTATTAGAAAATGGCTTCAGTCACCCTGAATTAAAGCAAATCAGAAGTTCTAAAATAAACAAACAAGCCATGTGTTAAATAACATTTTATTCATATTCAAGAAGCTAAGGATTGTACATAGCCATTCTATGAGCTCATTACTATTAAACCTCTGTCTTAGACAAAACATTTAATAATTGGTGCCTGAATTTGCTGATTTATTGATCCTTTCCATCTCTTTTTCTTCTTTTGTAGTGGGATTATTAGGTTATATGCTTTTCGGCAAAGTGTATTTTTGGTTTGTTTTTATCTTTCAGGGACCTTTGAAAAAATATTTGTACAACCAGAACACGATTAATGCTATATCATAGATTCAATCTGTAAAAAGACTATGAAGTTTCATATAGTACAGGACAAAAATTCTACTATAAATGTTGAATAGTGACAGGAAATGCCCAAAGTCAGTCAGTAAGCTCAAATGATGTTTGAGTGGCTGGTCTCATACAACAAAGTAACCTATACACTAAATTATCTTGATCCTTAAACAAAATATAGTGTTAAACCTCATTAATCCTGCCTTGGAGGACTATACAATTAAATCATCTCAAGGCAAAACATGAGCAGACTAGGAGGTAGACTTTGAGACTCAAGTTACAGAGTGATGGTTCAAATAGAAATATGTCATTGAAATTCATGCTCCAATGTTTGCATTGGGGATCCAATACTTCCAACTCAGTTTGTGAATTTGCCTATTAAGCTTTCTTTTTTTCTTCCTCTTGATGGAAAAAATATGTAAGAGGAAGTTTGGTCAGATAGCACTGAAGAAAGGAGGTAAGATGAGGGATACTGCAGAGTAAAACAATTGATTTGAAAAAAACATACTCTTCAAAAATATTTGATAGAGTCAAGAAGAATTCAGAAAAGGAAATACAATGGGGAATTAATAGTATAGCTAAATATATGCTGTTCTGGCCTTTTCATATCTGCAAAAATATGAAATTTATATGAGAGAAAACAAATGAATGGACACGGATATGCAAGAATAGGAAGAGTCAATGGGAAGGCAGAGATAACTAAAAAAACAGCAAGGTTCCACCCATCACCATTATGTAGCATCTGATCATTCCCTTCCCCACCAAAGAAAACCTGTCAGCTTCCTTCAAAAAGGTTTTACATCTCTTGTTTAGCTTTCCTGTTCAGATGATCTGCAGCCATCATAAAGACTGGTTTACATGTAAAAGAGTTGAACTACAATTCATCAGAACTTAACATAATTTCTGATGGATAAAATAAATAGGATTTTTTCTTACCAAGCTTATTTATCTTATCAAATCATAAATGCAAGAATATCTATGTCCTATCAAAGACCTGTTTTATTAATGACTAGTTTATAGGCAACTTTTATTATATGTACCCATTCTTTTCATTTATGTCTGAATCTTTTTACAGTCCAGCCAGCATATATAAGGGTTAGCTAAAAACAACTATTTCAGAATATCTTCTTTCATCTACTGAATTGGTATACAGTTCATAAAAACTCACTGTGTATTAGATGTATTAATTTTTAAGATGCCATGACTTTCTTATTCAGAAACAAATTAGGTATAAATGGCATGTAATGGCGACTCAATTACCCACTTTGGAACAGACTATGGAGAGCAAAGAACTGTCCAGTGGGCAAAACTGTTGAATAAAGTCATTATCATTTATGGGGCTTTTATAAAACTTCCCTTAAGATTTTAATATTAACTTTCCCTCATCTGATATCATAGTGGATGCAAATGATTTAAATTGAACAACACATAGGCAACAAGTTTAGGGAGAGTTCAGCTTAGTGTTTTGGGAATTTTTTAGGAGTCAGATCAAATTCTTTGTTTTACAAGTGAGGAGTCCAGGTTAAATTAGGAGTCAAAAATCAAGGTAGTGGATTTAAAAAACAAAACAAAAACCTTGTATCTACATCTTAAATTACCAAATATATACCAATATTTTCATATAATTATTTCTGTTTGTTTTTCTCTGCTAATCAAATTAGTATTGATTATTAGGTTATTTGTAAAATTAATAGGAGCTGACTTTATTTTTAAACTTTAAACACATATTTTATTAATATATGTGCTAAAAGAAGGAACTACAGTTTTAAATGTAGTCTCTGACATAAAGAAGCAGTCTTTTCTTTTTGAAAATCCATTTGATCATTGAAGCATCTAACATAAAGGATTATTTGAATGTCTCCAAGTTGGAGCTTCGAGCACACTTTATAAAAGTTCCTTTACCACTGCTATTAACATTGGTTTCTGGCAATTGCAATAGAGTACCTGACTAATTTTAGTAAAATAGCGATACTACTTAGAGATCATTTCTGAAACAGTGTTTCAGTTTGAACTGAGTTGTTAATATATTAAAGAAGCCATTTTCACCTCTTTGTAAATGATAGACAGCTGCTAGATCAGTTAATGATCTGTCCTCATGTTTGATGCCTCCTCTTATCATTTCAAGACTTTTCAGTGAGTCAGATCTATTGATTAGTAGTATTAGTCTACTTTCCAGGAATCTCATTTTGCATTGAATGTAACATGCTAAGTGTAATAAACATATTTCATCTTCCTTTATTTCATAGAAAATTACAGTGTATGCTTGAGGAATAAATATTATATTCATAATTCTTACATTGCTATTTGGCTTTTGTGATATACTACAAACTCAAGATACAAGTATTCAAAATGTATTATAATTTTCTCACATGCATGTCATGTATATGTAGGAACATGTAATATTACAATAAACTCTGGAAACTGGACAATTACTACTGCAAAACATTAAAGAGATGTTATTGACATTTTATTTAGAAGTGTGAAATCAAGTATGCCACACAGAAAGTTGGATGTGCTTATTGTTTTATTGTTTTATTTTTTTCATTTTTCCCAACAATTTTTGTTATTGTTTTGTTGTCTTCTTGTTGGGATTGCAATAGGTGCAACTCTTTAAATAAACTTGGTCATTTTAAAAACAGAAGTTGAAGTACCCTACTGCTCAATAATTATGTTAATTATACTGACAGAGGCTAGATGAAAATTAATTGAAATCTTAAGGAGAGTAAAGTTATTCTGGATATACGCACTATGATTGAATTACATACATTGTTTGAGATTTTATAGGGAGTTACGTATAAAATACTTAGAAGAAATGTGACTTAAATAGAAAAAAATACACAATTTGTAATTGCAATTTGTAATTATTAAGCAATATCAAGTAAAAATGAAATAATTTTGTTGTACCTTTCTTTAAATAGAAGCATTTGCATTTTATAATCTGCAGCAACTTCCTATCTTGTTAATTGTGTTAAAAAGAAATGATAGAATTACTGAGAACTGAGCCATTGCATGCTTTGTGATCTGACACGTGGAGACAAAACTAAACAAAATTCCTAATGCCAGTATGGAAACCTGTTTCCTGTAATTAAATATGAAAGTATCTTGGTATAACTCATAGAATAGATTGATATAATAGATTTCTGGATCTGAAAATTTCATACTTTCTTCTTAAAAAATAACTACTTTCAAGTCCTCTCTCTTGCATAAATATTTTGGAAACTTCCCAGATGCATTATCTCACTATGTGCATTAACTTTACAATAAAAAGGCTTGTCTCGTATTCTCAAACATAGAAATTATACCTGTCAGAGGGATCTTACATTATTTCAAATGATAAACTATATTTTTCTTATTTCTCAGATTGTACAATTTGTTTTTCTGAAAACTCTTAGAAACCAGGACAATCTGCTTCGATGTGATCATTGCTCATCCAGTGATGCAATCATCATTGTTGCAACAGAGTCGATCTCCCTCGTATAAAGGGCAGAGGGAGTAACCTTGAAGAATAGGAGTAAGAGTTTCCAGCAAGCAATAGTAAAATAAAAGAGCCCTAAGCCCAGGCCATGAAATTAACACGAGTAACTTCTCTGGCAGGCTGTTCTCTAGTTCATATAAAAAAAAGGAGGGGAAGCATGCTTAGATTTTTAAGATTCTTTTACTGTAGCTTTACAATAAAAATAGTACCAACCTACCTATCAGATTCCTAGTCTGATCTATCTTGTAGGCTGCCATCTTGAAGTTGCTTGTCCTTTTCTTCTCTTTCCACCTTTCCAAGCATTATAGACCTTCCAAGCATTATAGAGAGCTAGATCTTTGCATAATGTGTTCAAAATATAATAATTTGCGTCTAGTTATTTGATACTTAATTGGCATTCAGTATTGATTTAACTGTTTGTTTGCTTGGTCATCCATGGTATTCGCACCAAAGTTCAGAAATGTCAATATTCTTTGCCTCCTGCTTGTTCAAAGTATAGGTTTCACTGTCATAAAATGTCAGAGGAAAACTTTTGCCTGAATAATTTTGATCTTTTGTAGACACATCCTAGAATCTGAATATCTTTTTCAAGTCCTTCATTGCTACTATTGTCAAGTACTGGCTTGAGAATACTTCTCGATTCCGTGTGCCTTTACTGTTTGTTGATCTTAAAAGGTAAAAGTTATCTACCACTTTTGTATCTTGTCAGTTCTAAAGATGGCTTCTTAACTTGTCATTAGCTTAGTTTTCTATTTAATCTTTGTCCGGTAATTGTACTGTGTTCCTTCAGTTTTGTTACTAAAGCTTCATATCATTAACATTTTCAGCTGTCAGAATAGAGTCATCAGCATAGTGTGAGATGCTAGGCTTGTCAGCTGGAAAGCCGGGAGCCCAGGTTTGAGACCTGAGCTCCGTGCAAAGGGGTTAGTCCTGTTACTTGCCCCAACTCCTGCCAACCGAAAGCATGGAAATGTGAATAAATAGCTATCACTTTGGTGTGAAGGTAATACTCCATAACATCACACTGGCCACATGACCCTGGAAATGTCTTCTAAAAGTGCTGGCTTACTGGCCTCGAAACAGAGATGAGCACCGCCCCCTATAGTCAGCCATGACTAGCAGAGTAAAATCCACAGGGATACCTTTACCTTCAATATAAAAACCACACTCAATTTTCCTGCAGTTCAACTTCTCTCAATATAGGTTGGGGAGAGCATATAGTTTTGTTTTGCTCTGTCAATCTTGACTGAGTCTGTTTTACCATATTCCTTCTGCATTGTGGCTTCCTGACATCTATATAAGTTTCTCATGAGGGCAGTGTGTTCTGGAATTGCCAAGTATATTTATACTACAGTAATCTTTGCGTACCTATTTTCAAAATATAATTCAAGTAGATATAATAAAATACAAACTTCAAGCACTTTAAACACTGAAAAATTGTAAATATAGTGTTTTTCTTCCAGTTTATGGCTGAAACGTTTGTTTAGATGTGTAAAACATTTATGAAATGTACAGACATAAAGACTTCATTTAATTAACTCACCTTCAAATTTATACAGCATCCTTATATATATATATATATTTCTAGTCTAAGTAACATATGAAACTAATATCTTATTTATGAAATGTCTGGGCCACTTCTCTTTAAGGAGTAAGTCATAATTTGAACATTGTTGATCATGGCTAAATAGCATATTTAATAGTATGTTATTTACTGTCAATTTCCATACTTACAATTAGATGCTCAGAGTTTCTCATGTAAGTGAACTATTTGATTTTGTATGACAAGATAAAGTTAATACCACTTAATGGCGTTGCATCATAGAATGTTTCTTCTGTGGGCCTTGCATACAAGAATACTTTTACAAGCAAATTTCAGAATCCCCCGTTAGTGAACAATTTTATATGAAAATCAATTATTTTTGTACTTTTAAGAATTATTTTCATAACCTGACTTTAACAAATGTGAAAATTTTCTATCTCATGTTCTTTTTGTTGCTAGGAATCAGATTGCTAATTTTGAACACATGAAATTGTCAGTACAGTTCATGTATTTACCAGTTGGTGGGATGCGTGCAAATAGTATGTTAGCTTGCAAAGGATTCTCAAAAGTAGATATCCTCGCCTACATAAACATTCTTGGAATAAAACTGAGCTTGGTTCTAATCATGCCGTACTGGCTAAAATGTACTGTATTTGGTTGATGGTCTCCTTAACCGCCCCGAGTCTTCGGAATGGGGCGGTATATAAATGTAAAAATAAATAAAAAAATAAAAAAATAATAATAAAAAGAATAATAAAAGTATAAAAATGAAGAAGCTAAAGTGCTCTAGGACTTTAGAATTCAAACAGACAGGCACCTGCCACACAACACCTGAAACTTAACAACTGTCGATAAGAAAGACAAAAAAAGTCTGAATAATGGACATGGTAGTACTTGAAGACAGCAAAAGGGAAGAGAAAGAACTGGAGAAGATAACAAAATGCAAAGACCTGCAGGTAGAAATAGAATGACTGTGGCAAAAGAAAGCCAAGTATAGGTGCCTTGAGTGCAATCTCAAAACAGCTGGAGCACCACTTGAACACCATTGCCATTGACAAAGTCACCATCAGTCAGTTGCAAAAGGCAGTTAACTCAGAACCTGCGTTGACATCTTTAACACCATCAAACATTAACATTTTTCTATCTCAGGTCCTCAAGGACTCAGTAAGTGGATAAAAATGCCAAATCCAGTCTGAACATGTGTCTGATTATGTGACAAATCATAATTCATAAGTTATAAGAGTGCAGAGAGAGCAACAAACACGATTAGGTGACTGGAGACTAAAATGTATGAAGAACGGTTGCAGGAATAAGGTATGTCTAGTTTAATGAAAAGTAGTAGGGGTGACATAATAGCAATGTTCCACTATCTAAGGGGCTGTCACAAAGAAGAGAGGGTCAACCTATTCTCCAAATCACCTAAAGGCAGGACAAGAATGGATGGAAACGAATCAAGGAGAGAACCAATCTCGAACTATGGAAATTTTCCTTACAATTAAGACTTTTTTTAAGAGGCAACTGGACTTTCTGGTTTTTCTTCAGTGAATGACTTGCCTCCAGAAGTTGTGGGTGCTCCATCACTGGAGATTTTTAAGAAAAGAATGGACAGCCATTTATCTGAAATGGTAAAGGGTTTCCTGCTTGAGCAGGGGGTTGAACTAGAAGATTTCCAAGACCTCCAACTCTGTTATTCTGCCATTCATTCATTCATTTATAGAAGATTGCAAGTTAGAATGCAATTGGAGTGAGAATACTAACTAACTGGATTTAGAAAAGTGTTTTTAAGCATATACATGGCAGTTGTTGCAGTCTTGAGCTCCCACAGGCTTTTTTGTTCCATTGTAAAAGTATGGGCATAGTAAGGAGAAAAAGCAGGGCTGAATATATAGTGCAGGCTTAGAAAATGAGTTAATTCGGTAAACAAGTTAGGCACATTATGTGAAGGCAGTTACTATATATTACTGCCTAGAACAGGAATTATTGCCATAAATCTAGCTTAAATTTTTATGTGCATTTAAATGTGGCTATTATCTGTCCATACAATATTACTATCAGATTGCTGTATGTTCTCATGTACGTTCTATGGCAATTGGTTATATTGAATAACAAATTGAAATTGGATCAGGACAGAAAAGCCCGCTATAATATATTTGAATTTAAAAAAAACATTTTAAAAATATTTTACTAAAATCCTATATATACTTACCAAATAATATGTTTTATTGAATATTGTAGAAATTAGTTCTTAAATTAGTAGATTCCATACTAAAATTTGGCACAATATTCATTTGTAGAATATTGCTATATAGCAAAAAAATGCAGTTTTTAATAAAAGAAACCCAAACATAGTATAGAATATTTGGAAGCTAAATTATAACTCATTTTAAGGGGGTTAAAGTTCCTTGAAAAAGTCCCAGTAGCATGATATATAGGTAGTCCTTGACTTGCAACCAGTCATTTAGTGACTATTCGAAGTCACAATGGCATGGAAAAAAGTGATCTACAACTGGTTCTTGTATTTACAACTCTCGCAGCATCCCCATGGTCACACATGAACAAAATTCAGGCTCTTGGCAACTGGCATGTATTTACAGTGGTTCCAGCATCCCAGGTAAAGTGAACACCATTTTAAACTTTCCCAGCCATCTTCTGATAAGCAAAGTCAATGGGGGAAGCTGGCTTCCCTTAATGACCACCTGATTCACTTAACGGTTGCAATGATTCACTTAACAATCATGACAGAAAATTGGCTGTGATGCAGATAAGAACTGCCTTGTTTAATAGCAGAAATTCTAGTCCCAATTCTGGTCATAAGACAGGGAGAATCTGAATATGGAAAAACGTTGTTTTCCATTGGTCTTGCATTCTATTTCTTGAATACTTGCATGCTTGATTTTCACCCATGTTTAAAATGCGTATTTTATAATAATATAAATTTAAAAAAATTCTGTGCTGGGCTTTATTCAAAAGATTGGTCATAAGGAATTGATAATCAGACTAAGTAATTAAATATTAACAACAAAATATAGCATTATTATTTCCCTCCCCCAATATTTAGGACTATTGAGTTGCAGTATTAATTATGTGTGTGCATATCTTAAATTTAATAATTTTATTTTCCCTGAAGGGCAAAATATCTGACAGGCTCTCAAAATGTTGGGATGGTATTATCTTAGGAGATTTATGCAAGTTGAGAATAATTCTCTAGACATCTTGTAGTCAGGTTTCAAATAAAGTAAATTGCAACCCATAGCATGTTTGTTTGTTCATGTTTAACCACAACATTTCTCCCATATCAAGGAAATGAATTGCATCCTTTTAGTAAATGTTAATGATTTTTTTCTTGCATGAAACAGAAAAGAAACTGCTATACATGATGTTTGCATATGTGCTCCTACTTAAATAATGTTTGTGGGTGAAGATTATTTTTATTATTGTAAATATGTGCTTGAAACAAATTGATTTGAGATCCTTGAAAACAAATATACAACATAGAGAACCAGCTTGGCCTAGTAGTTAAGGCACCAGGCTAGAAAGAGGGAGACCATGAGTTCAAGTCCTGTCTTAGGCATGAAAACCAGCTGGGTGACTTTGGGCCAGTCATTCTCTCTCAGGCCAATCCAACTCATAGGATTGTTGCTGTGGTGAAAATAGAAGGAAGAAATGTGTTGAATATGTTCCCTGCTTTAGGTTGTTTGTAAAAATAATAAGGTCAGGATACAAATAAATAAATAACTATTGTCCTGTAGTAACCACACTACAGTAATACATGCTTCTTTATGTTCATAAACATGTTTGACTGTACATTGGCTTTCAAGAAATATACTGCAGATTTTGTACCTGCTCGAATTGTAATAAAGGTCTTGGAAAAGATATTCAAATGCCATGACATGTGTATAACTACAAAGATTAGAATCATGCAGATGATATTTTCCCTGTGGCATTCCATGGAAGTGAAAGTTGGACTTGAAAGAAGCAAGTTACAAAGAGGATTGATGCTTTTGAACGTTGGGTGTTGAAAAAGACCTCCAAGAATGCCACACATAACTAAGAATACAAGCAAATGGATCAGAAAATAAATCAATTTACAGCTCTCATTTTAAAAATATGGCTTGAATTACCATATTTTGGACACATTATGTGAAAATCTTGCAATATAGTGCAAAATATAAAAAATATAAAAAAAAATATAGTGCAGGAAAAAGTGGAAGAGAAAAAGTACTAGGTGAACGGATTTAATTGCAATAGCAGTGGGTCCACTGTGGAAGGGTCAGATTACCAATATATCATCTTGAAAAAGAACTGTCAGTATGGTAACTAAGAGTTGGCACTGACTTGATAGCAGGTAATGGAACAATCAAAATACATTTATCTACCGATAATAGAAACACTTATATTTCAGAACAGTGGTGGAGGAAAATGGAGCTTTATTTTTATTTATAAACTATTTGTAATAATGTTAATCCTTAAAAAGATGAAAAAATACAAATATGGGAGTTTACTGGGGAAAAAATGTATTTAAAATTATTAAAATACATCCAAGACTTTCCAGAAACCTACAGTTTGATAAATATGTTGGCCAAGATTAAATGCTTACCAAAAGAAAACCTCACATCTTTGCACCAAAAATCCAAAAGACAAGGCCAGGTGGAATACCGGGATTGTGAAGTTTCTGTTTTGACTTTAAAATCAGAATTGGAGGAAGGACCAAATCTAATAGAAGCCAAACATAAGGAATCATTGATTATAAAATGTAGACTCGGTATATGTGCTTGAGAAAGCTATTGATTTTTATTATTATGATCTATACTTTCATGGTTCTGAAATTAGAATCTCAGGTCTTATTTGGGGAGGAGGGGGACTGTACATAACCAGTGCATTGAAGCATATCTTTGATTGGAGTGATATTCAAACAGTAGCAGCGGGAGGTTTCTATTGATTCGTTCATCTTAATCATAGTCCTGTGGATTTCATAATTCCATGAGAGTATTATTTTGCATCAGGAATTTGGTTTGCTATGTGCTTGCCCTGCTGGGATCTGTCTGCACCTGCTTCTCTTTTTTCATCTCTATGGGAAGATAACGTTATTAGAGTTTCATAGAACAGAGTTCTCAAGGTATTTTAAATATATTAAGAAGGGAAGCCTTCAACTTCTAAAACATACTTGTAGAAATCTCAAAAATACTGCAGAGATGCAGTTATCTGATCCAAAATCTCTTGAAGTATCATGTAAAGAGAAAAGAGAGGAAATGCATAACACTGTTACTCACTTGCATATAATATAAATCAATATGTGCACAATTATTGGTATGTTGGCATTTACTAATATCATTCACAAGTAATCTTGGAAAGTACTGGCAGTTACTAACAACAACAATGAATCTAACAATAGATTCATTGAACATCTGGTTAGGTAGGGTATATTGTATGTTGAAATAACACACCATTGTTCAATTATTTTTACTTGTCCTTGTCCTTCTGCAATCCTCAAGTTTATTATATCCCTTCCAAAATGGAATATGGCTTCATTAGCTATATTAATTTTCAATTTAAGCAGTGTATTACTGATACTATTACTGCAGTCTCGCTGTTGATGATAATTTTATTCACTGATGAGAGAACAAAATTATTAGGTATTGCTCATCTAATCAAGTTGAGTGTTTTTTTTCTAGGAGGCTAAATCTACCCTAATGCTTCTACAGGTGCCAGTGATTTTTCTTCTTATTTGATATTACTATATTTTTGTTATTGAAATTTAAAATGTATTTTATTATTGCTATTTTAATACTTATAATCCATCCAGAGTCCATGAGAATTGAGGTGCCATATAAATTGCCATAAATAAAATTTCCAAATTGTTGACAGATATAAAATTGTACCAAAATAACATTTACAAGAACTTTAAAGATTCCAGTTCAATATTCCTAGTCCCACCTTAGGTATGAAAGCCAGCAGGGTGAGTTTGGGCCAATCACCAG
>JANHFL010001861.1:157427-180312 GCA_032468155.1 Oxyrhabdium leporinum
CAGCTGCTTGTGCTAATCAGGCTATGCTGAAGCTGAAACAGGCTGTTTGCTGTTTGCTGCAAGGAGGCAAATTGCTGGGAGGCAGATGCCGAAGAGTGGGGGCTGGCAGGTGGGCGGGGCTTGGGCAACATTCGCTGTATAAGATGCACAGACATTTCCACACACTTTTTTTGGGGGGAGTGCATCTTATACACCAAAAAATATGGCAATTGCTATGTAATACAGTAAATTCCCTCTTTCAATTGAGTAGAAAGGGAATAAGAAATTTAATATTCACTGTATATACAAATTTAGAGTGAAACATTGTTTGTAAATTCAATTCAATAGTAGCAGATTAAAAAAGCTATACAGACTCAGAAAGGTGTGGGAAAAGGCCACAAAAATTATCAAGGAACTGAAGAAAGGCTGTGGTGTTTGGAGGTTTTTAGCCTAAAATAGGAGAGCAGGAAATACTACAAAAATGTATTAAATTATTGATAGCATGGAGAATATAGTTTTGCTTATGCTATTAGAAGCAAGCATCATCTAATGAAACATAGGAGACTGACAGATAAAAGTAAACATTTTTCATACAGCAATATAATTTTATTTATTAAATTAAATTTATATAGCTGCCCATCTCACATAATCTCCCCTTATTTTTGGAACTCACCACCAGGCACTTAGTGTAGGAATCAAAGCATCTTTAGCAGAGCTGAATACTGTCTGCTTGTCCAACATTATGAAGGCCATCACTGGTTTAATTGGTTTCATATAGGATTACTCTATTAGAAATATTAGGAAAATAAAACTTCCTCCTACAATCTACCTTCCTATAATTTAGACCTATTCTTCTATTGCATAATAGACAACAGATCATGACTATCTTACCTTCAAATGTTGATACAACCATATAGATTATTTCAAGGTAGTTATGAATTCACGTAATTATCATGCCACTCAACCCATGTTTAAAGAGCTTGGCAACTAGAATTGGGATAATTTATCAGATGCTTTGCTGAAATTTGTCCATCATTCCTGCAGTCTAATAAAGTTACTCAATAAAAGAAAAAAGGAATTGTTTTTAATAAATTCTTGTTAATATCTAATAACTAATTTACAGATCAAAAGCTTAACTAGTCTAAATTTCTGAGTGAACATAATTTATTTTTTATTTATTTTAAATATAGGAACAGTGCTTACCCTCTTTCAGTAATTTAGAACTTCACTTCAAGATTTTTCCAAGATTACTTCTCTATCAACCTTACGTCGCAATGCTCTACTTTCAAAGTGCTGGCTTTGCACTTTGCCATTTTATTGCAAAATAGAGCTATTTTATGCAGCTACAATGCATTCAGAAAATATCCAGACCCCCCTTCATTTTTGTCAGTTTGGTATTCTGCAGCCTGATTCCACAGTTGTTGAAATTCACTTTTTTCTCATTAATGTACACTCAGTACCCCATAATAACAAAGTGAAAACATAATTTTAGAAATCTCCGTAAATTAAAAAGAAAAAACTGAAATAACACATTTCCAGAAGTATTCAGACTCTTTGCAGCAACACTTGAAATTTAGCTCAAATGCCTCCCATTTCTCTTCTATAGAACACACACCTCATAGCTGACAATGCATACTGTAGCAGAGCAAAAGCCATGAGGTCAAAGAAACTGCCTGCAGAGCTCAGAGACAGGATTATTGCAAGGCCCAGATCTGGGGAAGGCTACAATAAAATTTCTGCTGCACTGAAGGTTTGTAAGAGCACAGTGACCTCCATAATTCTCTATTGGAAGACGTTTGGCACAATCGGGACTCTTCCAAGAACTGGTCAAACTGAGCAATCGGGAGAGAGAGGCCTTAGTAAGAGATGTGACCAAGAAATCGATGGTCACTCTGATTGAGCTCCAGGGATCCTGTGTGGAGATAGGACAAGAGTTCCAAAAGGACGACCATCACTGCAGCCCTCCACCAATCTGGGCTTTATGGCAGAGTGGCTAGACAGAAGCCTCTCCTGAATGCAAAGCACATGAAAGCCTGCTTGGAGTGTGCAAAAAGCACCTGAAGGACTGTCAAACTGTGAGGAACAACACTCTCTGGTCTGATGAAACCAAGATTGAACTGTTTAGTCTCACTTCTAAACATTATATCTGGAGGAAACCAGGAAATCACCTGCTCAACATCATCCTAGCAGTGAAGCATGGTGATGGCAGCATCTTGCTGTGGAGGTGTTTTTCAGCTGCAGGGACTGGGAGACTGGTCAGGATTGAGGGAAAGCTGAATGGAGCAAATACAGGGATATATCCTCAATGAAAACCTATTCCATAGCGCTCAGGACCTAAGACTGGTCCACTTTCCAACATGACAATGATTCTAAGCACACAGCCAAGACAACACAGCAGTTGTTTAGGGATAACTCTGTGAATTTCCTAGAGTGGCCCAGCCAGTGCCCTGATTTGAACCCTATTGAACATCTCTGGAGGGACCTGAAAATCGCTGCCTACCAACAGTCGCCATCCAACCTGACTGAGGATTTGCAAGGAAGAATGACAGAAAATTTCCCAATCCAGGTGTGCAAAGCTTGTCCAAACAGATTGGAGGCTGTTAATTGCTGCCGAAGGTACTTCAACAAAGTACTGAGTGAAGGAGCTGAATACTTATGCCAATGTTGTATTTCTTTTTTTTTAAATAAATTTAGACATTTCTAAAATTCTGTTTTCACTTTGTCATTATGGGGTATTGAATGTAGATTAATAAGAAAAAAATAAGAATTTCAACAACTGTAGAATCAAGCTGCAGTATAACAAAATTGAAAAAAGTGAAGAGGATCTGAATACTGAATGCACTGTATTTATTTTGAACATATCTGAATAAGTCCTTTTTATTGTTCTCTCTTCTTTTGTGATACTGACACTGACTGTCCAATTTTTGGTTATCTGTGCATATTCTTCCTTGGTAACTAGTTCTTTTTGCCTCCTACATGTGTGTATTTTATTCTCAGTAGTTTTTTAGGCAACAATATCTGCTTTCTCATTTTTTAAGCATTGGAATTATTTGCAGTTGCACTTTCAATTTATTTGGGGAATTTACATCTAGCTTGAGTTTCATTTCCTGCAGTTGAATCTGTGTGTTGCTCTGAATTTAGTAAAATCTACTTTCTTAAAGACCAAAGTACTATTTTTATTACATTTTATGTTAATATTTTTTATAATTGAATAGCCATTTCCTGTCTTTACTGCTACCTTCATTTCATTGATTAAATAGCTGTTGGTTTGCATCTGCAGCCAATCCACTTCTGTCTTTCTTCTTTCTGAATGAGAGAAGGATAAGTTCAAGAATTAACAGGAGGAACCATGCTTGGCTAAGCTGTTTCCCAACAGATGGAGTAATTAAAATCCTGCATTACTGTTCTTCATATCTCCTTGGAAGAGCTGCCAGTTGCTTTTAAAAAGCATTGTTCACATTTTATTTTGGTTGGGCACTCAGTAGAAGATAACCAGCTGCAGCATTATTTCAATTTTTTACTCCATTTATTTTAATCCAGGTGTCTTAGTGGCCTGTCAGGTTCATTCTTTAGGATTTTTGAGGAGGAATGGTTATCTCTTAAGATATGGGGCAACTTCTTTTATATTGCTGAGTTCCTTATGAATAAGCGAAGTTTCAGTTTTTATATTCTAAACATAGATGTTACCTCATATGTCTCAGTTTTACTATTATCTTCCTTTTAGACTTGTTGCCTGTATTTTGTGTGTGTGTATTTTCAATCCTGTGTCCACGTAGTGATCTACCTTAAAGCAGAAGACCTGTAAGTGCAAAAAATAGCTGCCTCCTAATCAGCAATTTCTGGCTTTGAATCCCTAGGTGCTGTTCAACTAAATCTCCCATTTCCACTGATCCTTAGCCCCCTGGCCAGCAATGATGGAGCCTGAAATACAGGGTATTGGAAACCAAAACTAGGAAATACTGCTAGATGAAGAAAGCATCTGATATCTGAGTTATCTACTATTTCAGTTTCAGCCAGATGTCCCAATTTTAGTTCATTACTTGAACTAAACTATTTGGGCAACTATTATATGATTACATTATTATAGTTAGCATAGTAATTTAGAGTTGTAACTAGAAATTGTTGAGTGGCAGTTGAAAACTATAATAGCTGTTGTTTCATTAAAACCTCCCTAAAAAGGCCCCTTTCTTTTGCTGTTAAATGTGTCTGCCTGTGTATGTTGTGTTGCTTTGCTCTGTTGCTTGCCCAGGCTCTTTTTCCCCTTCCCTCTCCATGTTGGCCCACATATCAGGGGAGTTAATCATTCATTAGCATGATAATTTAACTGTTTATATTGGTGGCTAGGAACTGCTTTTGAAAGGGGAGTATTCTTTTGAAATGTGAAGAAAACATCTACTTGCATTTTTCCCTGGGAACAACTATTTTCATAAGAGGCTTGACTGTCTTGTGAATTATAGATGACAAATATGTTCAAGTAGCTGACCCAAGTCAGAGCAATGTATCACAAAGGTTGTAGGAAGGGCCCATTGGAAGGAGAGAACGAGCGAAGCATTTAACTTTTATGAAATCGTGGGAAGATCTATTATTGCTGCTTTTGTAGGAAATGTGAGGCCCCTCCGTTCAGTATACAAATCCATACTATAAAAAGATAGTTTATTCCAGAAGTTGGGCTAAATGTTAGGGATTGCAACACGAAAGAGGTCCGTGCAGAAAGCCAGCAGCCGAAAATTCCCAGCAGTCTCTCCGGGCCTGTCCCTCCCCCGGCTGAGCCCTAGAGATTTTATGGCAGCGCTTTCTCTCCCGCTCTCCTCCTCCCTTTCCTGCCTTATCCTCCACCCCCGTGCTTTGGCTCTTGGAAAAAAGATCCTCCAGCCTGACTAGAAAATCAGCCTTGTTTCCTCAGAAACCGCAGCTGCTGCTAGGAGGGAGGGGGGGGGGAAGAACACGTCAGGCTGGCCCTCCAACAGGCACAGATGTGCCTTTGTAAATCTGTATAAATGCTGAGCAGGCTTGCGTGCTGAGGGCAGATATCCTCCCCTCCCGAGGACGGGGCCAATGCAAATGGCAGGCCGTTTCTCTTTTCTTAAAGGCATCCCTCCCTCTGAGCTCTTCCCCTCCACCCGCGCCCTGTTTACTCCTTTAATTGTCGTTTGCTTCATTAGGGTTAGAGCTAGCTTTTTAAAGTTTAAACCTCCATAAATCTGGGAGTCGCACACTCATAAAGGTTCTGGCAACTAATTTGATCCCACGCCTCCTTTGCTTTGTTCTTATCTTGCAGCCCTCAGCGAGTTGCGGGCTTCTCTTTATTTTTTGCCGTATTAAGTAGTTTTACACATTTTCAAAAAGTGCGTGCGTGCGTATGTGCCACATTTCAGGGTGAATTCTGCCGTTCGCCGAGGGCGCGCACAAATCGAGGCGCTGAGAACGGCAGAGAGGAATTTGGGTCGAAACTTTCTACAACCATAGGGAGGATGTGCTTAAAATAAAATCGTGCCGGGATAATTTACGACGAGGAGGGCTGTTTATCGTGCCATCTTTAAAGGCACAAACCCACCCTCTCCTGTTTTCTCGCTTGTCCCCCCCTTGGAGCCTTTTTCTTCGCCTTCCCCCTCCCCTTTTAATATAACTTCCAGGCGGATGAGTTGCAACTCGTTTTGCGTAATTAAAAAGACTGGATGATGATGGTTGGAACAGGATGGAAAATAAGGGGGGGGGGGGAAGCTGGCGAGCGGCGGGAGGAAGAGAGCTAGGAAAGCGCTGGAGCGCTACTGCTGAGGCAGACAAAAACAGGTCGGGCTGATCCGGAGTGGGGGCTGGGACGGTTCTCTGTCATTGGCTCTCGCCGAGGCTCCGGAGCAGCTGTGTGAGCCGAGCGCACGGGGCCGGTTGCTGCCCAGGCGCTTCGCTTGTTCCATATCTCTCGGAACTGCTTGTCGGAGCCAAATGCAGCCTCATCAACCTTGACTGGCGGGAAAACCGACTCAGGGCATTTGTGGGTCCTGTAAAACAGAGCTCTGTCTATTCTGCAGATCTTTTAAATGTTACAGGGACATAGTCCGTTATTACATGTCCCTTTCTCTAACTTCTTACATGAAGTATTATCCCTTGAATTCTCTCTCTCTAGGTCTCTCTCCTTAAGACTTTACAAATGTATGTTATCTTAATACTACTTATTCTGTGGCATGAACCTGCTATTGTTACTCTTCTCTCGTTTTGAATTTGCTTGAATCTGACTCATTACCCTTTCACATTAAACTCAAATTTGAATAATGAGGATGAGCATCTTTGAGCTGTGTGTCAGCTAAGTATTGATTTGGGTTTTAGAGTCTTTCAAATTTCAGCTCTTTTCTATATCTAAAAATAAGACTAATGAAGGTCAACCTGAAAAAGCAGGTGTAGGAAGAAATAACACAAAAAAACTAAATCAAATGGATAGTTTCTCTCCCCCCCTCTCGCTCACGTATATTGTCTACATATACAAACATGCACATACATGTGTAGTGTATACACACATTTACATATATATGTGTGTATGTATGGGTGTATGTAAGTAAGTATGTGCTAGAATTTAGAAAGCAAGATTGAAAAATGCAAAAAAAAATATTTTTGTTACTTCCTTATATTAGACTGGCTTTAAAAATACCATGAAATACAGAAAAAATAAAACTTCAAAAACTTCTATTTATCTATTTTTGAAGCTCAAATTACAGTATATACCATTTGCTTTGTTTTTATAACTAAAAAGGGAAATGTGGATTTTATATTTTGACTTTAGATGTTTATTTTTTGTTTTCACAATCTAGTTCTAACTGATGAGTTTAGAGATTTCATTTCCAAATCAATTCCACATTTCTGCTAGACTAGTATACCGTAGGAAAAAAAATGACAAGATGATGTTCATAGAACTTTAATTCCCCACCCCGCCATCCCAGTTTATAGAACAGACGAAGAACTGATGCAAAAGGACAAGGACTGAATCAATGTAGTAATCTGTTTTATTGGATGCCAGGTTTTTTCATATAGATATATTGTATATATGTGTGACTTTATCTTCAGTGGTATTATATAAATATGCACAAGTCAGTTATTTTGAGTCTACAGTGCTTCCTAACTTGTGAATGTTAATTAAAGAGGCAAGCTCACACTTTTTTAAAAATATATTTCTCTGGTCTTATATATATGGGGATAGAATTAAATGTCATCTGAGAATGCAGTGATAATAGTGTAGAATAATTAAATACATTTGCCTTTCATCAACTGCACAGTCTGAAGATTTTGAAAACACTTCCAATTTGCTTATCCTCCTTAATGTAGATTATCTACTGTAGCCTGGTAGATAATCACTGGTAACACTTAGTCTGAAATAAATGTTTCGGGGTATGCCTCTTAAGCAAGAAATAATTGTTCAGTTCCATAGATTTAAAAAAGTAACGTAATTACGCAAATATTGTTGCATTGAAAACATAGTTTATATTTAGCTTTTTTTGAAAAATACTTTACAAGTCATATTTTAACTATATTTCACCATGTAAATTCTACTATTATATAGCAGGAGATGTAGGTCTAACTGTTGAATTACCATAGTAACATTTTTGTGAAAAGTTGCATTAAAATGAACTTTTTGTTCAGCATTTTATATTTGAAGTAATATTGATTTTATCAATATCCATGTAAATATTAAAGATCTGGATTTCAAGATACGTACAATATGGAAATAGGTTTTTCAGCTGTTTACTGATTTGCCCACTTATTTCCTTTGTAAATTTCTCTTGCTCTCATCAAAAATAAGTATTCTACCGAAGTATAATCCTGTAGTCGAAGCAAAAAGTTTTCTACATGTTTCCTTGCTTAGGCTATAATTGTTTAGTATGCAGTCCCTTAAACTGCAGATATTTGTAAACTCCTTGAAAAGGCAATTATAATGAAGGTTATCAGTAACTAGTTTTTATTTGATCTGAAACACAAGTTCTTTATTTGAAAGAACCACTTTTTGTTATGTGGAATACATTTGTATGCATGAAATGAACTCTAAAAAACATGAAAGTGTTGAAAAGATTTGCCAAGGCTAGATAGTTTAGAGATTAAAGCTCTAGCCTTTCACCTTTGAGGTTGCACTTTGAGTCATTCCTCAAAGCCTGTGTAAAATGAGCTGCTTGGTCTATGCTCAGTCTTTGGTACTTTCAACCCCAAAGTGCAGAACTGATATAGACTGCTATTGGAGAATATAAATTTAGTTATAGGATTTGAAAGTATTGTAAAGGGTTTGCTCTTCTATTATATTTATGGATTTTATGCATTGTAGGAAAAGTAATGGAAATACGTCTCTATAGATATCATCAGAATTGCTGCCTTCACATAATCACATATGCATGTCTGAATCTGTAGTCTAATGCTGTATGTTAATGTCTCTGCATTTATTAACTGCTAACTTGAATTACAAGTAGTCCTGTAATTCAACTTACGATGGAGTTTTAAAAAGCAATTTAATGATCTGTCCTTGAAGTTAGAATTGCCCCCCTGCCCCCCTGATGGACACATGATTGCATTTTGGGCATTTGGTCACTCTACAACTTTGTTGCCAAGCTCCCCGTGATCATCTGAATCTTCCCGAGAAAGTCAATGAAGAAGCCAGCAGGGAAGCTTGCAAACTGCTCCCTGCCAGAGGATTTCCCATCCGCCCCATGCCTGGGTGCTGGGGTAACATCTGCAGGCTTCCTTTCTTCAACCTGTCTCTGGAATTCCCTTCTGTGCAAGGAAGGAAGCTGCTTTCCCTTCTTTGGCAGGCAGCTTTTTCTTTCAGTCTGCTTAACAACCCAGGTTCTGGGAAATCCTGGATTGTGATCATTGAGCACAATAGTCACATGGGTGTCTCACAATCACTTCACTCCATGACTTAAATTCTGGTCCCAGTTGTGGTTGTAAGTGGAGGACTATCTGTAGTTTTGGGTGGGGCAGAAATACATGTGTAAAAGTGTATTTTAGATCCGATGTTACTATGAAGTATCTATATTTCATAGAGCTTTTCTTTGCATTGTTAGCCAATCACATTTAAAATTAGGAAGGAATTTTTCATATGAATTGGCTTATTTTTTGAAAATTGTTTGTTGCTGAAGTATAATGCCTATATTGCATAGGGTCATACACTACCGTTTCTGAATGCATAAATCATTTCACAAATGGGAATATAGAACAGATGTTGGAATTTGAAAGGGATTTAAAGTAGGAATCCTATATCCACGGGCCTTTTTTCAGCCCTCCAGGTCATTTTGTGTGGCTTACAACCTCATTCTGTGTAAAGCACAGGTGTCAAATTTGCGGTGTCACATTGCCATCAGGTGATGTTTCATGATATTTTTTTGTGGAGCTAGGATGGGCGTGGCCTGCGTGTGATGCATCCGGCCCATGTGCCGCCAGTTTGACACCCCTGGTGTAAACCTTACCCAGACACAGAACAAAAGAAGTACAGCAGCAGCTTGATAGTCCTTTGTCTGACCAGAAAGTGAAATGCAGCCTGATGCCTGAGGGCAAACCATAGTACAGAGAAGTTGCAGTGATCCTAAACTATGATAGCCTCCCAGGGCATCTCAGTTGAAAGGAAATCAGTTGCTTGCCTTCTCCCCTTTGGTGTTTCCACACTGAGTGCCTCTCATCTTCCACAACTATCTCAGAACATCAGAAATGCCTCACACTTCTTTGTGCTCTGGCGATTACAACTGTTGCTCTAGTGCTAGCTAGCCAGCCAGCTCAGTGTCTGCCACTGTCCGGCTAGTGTCTTTGTCAACTGGCAAAGGCGTAAAGATGTCAAAGAAAACTACAACTGCCTATGTACCCTGGCCTTGCCATTATGGGAATGATGCCAGATCACCACGTATTCCAGCTGTTCCTACTTCCTTCCCTTGCTTTTTCATTTTTTTCTAATATCTACACAAAACCCTATTCCTTGCTAAAGAAAAAACAATTTTCTGCTTCTCATATAGAAGATTTACTTTAGCCCTGCACAAATCTTTGAACAGGTGTTTTGCTTCAAGGAAGTTTTATGCAGAACAACCCTTCAAAGCAGCTTCATAAGGTTATGTGATTCACCCACTTCTAAAAATGGAGCATTGCGTTCTGTAATGTGAAGCAGTTCAACAAAGGGAGGTACGTTGCCCCTGTGTGTTGGTGAGAAAGAACATGTTCCATGCAACTTAAAATACCTCATAGAAGTAAATCCTGCCAGTTGGCATAACTGTATATTGCATATGTTTTGTAATCATCTTGCTTCATTGTAGGAACTGTCTTGTTGGCTGGAATGGTCACGCATTCAAAATTGTGTGCTTTTCCCTAGCTACTGGCAAATCTAACATCACATACAAATGTTCCCCACAGATTAAGACATGGAAACTATATTAAGCTAAAGCATCTTCTATCCTTAAAAGCCAGCATCATTATAACTTCAGAATCAGATCCTCTGAATTAGAATGCTTAGAAACAAAAATGTTTTGTTTTTCTTCTCTTTTGTATAGTCCCTATTAATTGTTTCATTTTTTCTTCTGAAAGGATGTAGGTCTTTAGAAGCCAGTAGCTTTTATACTATTAAACTTACCTATCATAGACATTATAGTGGGTCTATTATCGTTGTGCAATTTTCATTACGTTTTAATCAAATATGCTTCAGATCAAAAGCATAAAAGTCCTCTGGCAAGTTCTTAAGCAAAATGCAACGTTTGGGGATCAATGCTGCTGGCAGCCCCATAAGTCCCAAGAAAACCTTGTGATTGAAGAGAGACGCTGCTGTGTTCAGCCATTCCATACTTCCTGGCTATTTGCATAAAAGATCCAGCTGCTTTAAGGATAGCTCCTACATGAGCACCTCTATATTACTGCTAAGGATGAATGGCTTATGGAGGATGGAAACTGTTGTGGAATTACATATTTTCACAAAAATGATGGGAATAGGGAATTTACAATCATTTCTAGCAAGCATTATGAAAGCCACCAGTGAAACTACAATCTATACCTCCTATGAGACATACACACATATGGACACTCCCTCTTTCCATTTAATTAAATGAAATGCTAAAAATGTGATTCAAAGACCTTTCTCTTCTCTTCTTTTATGAATTTTAACCATTTTTCCTGACAGAGTTCTAAAACTCAGTTGAAAGCTGACAACTACAGCAAAATATCATTTTACCTATTAAAGATATTGTGTCTGTCTGAGATAGAATTTAAAGGCATAGTGGAATTGTGTTCCTCTCAGTTATATAGCTTCATTGTTTCATGAATATTACTTATTTAAATATTCATTCTCCCTAATATTTTATATACAAATACCTCCTTTGTTGCCTTTCCTTAGTTCTTTCAAACACTTCACAACAATCTTGAAAGCAGTTGTCCAGTATTTGCACAAAACCAGGCAAACACTAGATGGCAACCAAGAGACAAAAGGTCAGGTGACTAGCTAACCTTTATTTTATACTAGGAATTAAGGATACATTGGTTGACAATAAGATGGGAAAGGGAAAATGTGTTAGAATAACAAAAAACAAGATGTATGCCAATTGATTAGGCCTTTTCACATGGTGAATTATAGTCAGAATTTCAGTCGAGGAATTCACCAATAACAGCCCTTAGAATGTGGTATGTTAAGGTTATAGGGGCAGCAGGACTGAACCAATTCATTCTGGATGCACTATGGTGGCACCAAGTTTAAGGGCAGCATGATTTCTGGTTGGCCCTGGAATAGGATGTGGTCAATGATAAAACAATGTGTTCAAAGAACAAAGTCAAAAATAAACAACTGCTAATGTGACATATATAACATATTGCTTGTTTGCTGCTAAATAAATGGCAGTGTAACATCTGAACAGGAGCCACGAGTAAGCTATGAGTGTTTATTTATTACATTGATGGACCACTGAAAATAGCCAAGAAACACAAGAAACAATATGCGGTAAAATTCTAAATAAAATGTGCAGAAACAATTAAAACAGAGTACAATTAAATTAAGAAAATGTGAGGCAGAAGCAATCAGATTCACACTTGTAGAGTTGTATTTTTGTTGCCTATTATATGGAATATATTGCCTGCTCCTGGGAACATACAGATAAGTTGTTGGGGGGTTTTCTGGGAGGCTGGAAGGGATCAGTCCTGAAAGTTTTGTGGCTTAACTTTTTTTTTCAATTTAAATAAACAACTGTAACAGAAATAACTGATCTGGAGCTCAGCTTAGAAGTATTGTATGTTCCCAACGATAGGGTTTATTATAATTTCTGAAAATATTAATATTTAATTTTACATCCAAATAGTATGGACATGTATTTTGATCCCCATTGTAAACACTATTCTGCCCCTGAATTAATGCCTGTACGATTGCATTCTGATCTACAAAAATCCCATTGAAGTCCACGAATCTTACTTTTGAATAAAATGCATGTGGTATGCTATAGATTATTATGTAGGTGATTTGGTTAGTGTTACACAACATTATAAAAATAGAATTGGGTATCTTTAATTTAGCAATTTTCCCACTATCGCTACCTAAACTTTGTAGCTTTGAAGATACATGCTTGTATGATCAGAAATGGGTGACAAACACCAATGCTTTAATTAGCAACAAGTAATTAGTATGCATGCTTATTCAGAAAATGCATTAATTAGAAAATTGATTTTAATTAATTATTTAAATCAGGTCTTTTCTGGGGTGATTTAAATCATTTTGATTTAAATCAATTTGTCCCGCTTTCCCTGCATCCTACACCTTCTTGTAAATTCTCCTCATTCTCCCTATTAGCATATTCAGACAACATAGAAGCTCAAGGACACTTTGCTCATGTTATAGTATTACAATAGAAATGACAGTGTTCTTTCCATTTGATCATATCAATATATCACTAACAAATATTAAAAACTTAAAAAATATGCATTTACTTGATAATTTATTGATTGCAACATTAACGTTCCACATGTCAGGATAATCTCCCAAAGTTGCTTCCAATTTATAAAAAATAATTTTAAATTTAAAAAAGCAATAACTATTTGAAAACAAAGCAAAGCACTTTCTTATCAATCATTCCACAGATCAGTACTTGTGTTTTCAATAAAAACATATCACAACTGATTTTTAAGGTACAATAAAAGGGAATGCAATCACCCTCAGATTTTATTTTAACTAATTAGTTTTATTGCCTTGAATTAAAATTATTGACCTGTATGATTCTATAAAATACTACATCATTCCATTGAACGAGCGTGTTCTGAATATGGGCCCTATTACTATGCTAAAAAAGGCCAGCTTCTTGTGTTGTTTACATGCTGTTAAAATAGCATTAAATTAAATTGTGGGGCTATTCTTAGTGATGTCAGAAATGACTCATTAATTATAGCACTGATTGTGGAATTCTATCTCTTCCTAGTTATGACTGTCTCCAAATGCTGTAAGTTTTCAGCACAAGACAAAAAAGCATATTTGCTTACCCAGACACTTGGCTGTGTTTTTGCAACTATGTTTTGTCATTATTACTTTTATCATTTTTAATTTTTTTAAAAATAGATATATGCTCTTTTGTTCTTCATGTGTTTTGCTTTGGGATTATTCTTAATGATAAAAAGTCACTGCATTTAAAATTAATAAACAAGGAATAAAGACACTGCTCCAACCACATATTATTCAGTGAAAACAAATTGAAAACTGATCACATATTACTAGGTTCACATCATAATAAATTCGTATTTCTTCATTTAATTTCTGTAGTAGCCCATCACAAAGGGTGACTGTGGAGCTTACTACTCTAAAATATTTAAACATTTTTAAATTATCTAATTATCCAGTTTAAAGCCAAAGATGGGGTCCTTCACACATTCGGAGCCACAGGTACATAGCCAAGATTTAGAGCCCCACAACAGGGACAACAGGGTTGGAGGCATTGCACTTTCCAAAGGGAAAATATTCTACAGGGTAGGAGCTACAGCAGAGAAGGCCCATTTTCTGGTCCCTCTTGGCTGATGAGGTCCACAGCTTGCCCAGTCTGTTAAACTGAATTGCATGGGTTCCATTGGAAAAAGTCCCTTGGGAAATCTGGTCCCAAGCTATGCAGGTTTTTAAAGTGTCAACCAGCACCTTGAATCGCATCTGGAAATATACCAATAGCCAATGCAGCTCACACACCAGTGGTGCTTACATGAGCATGTATCTCACTCCCCTTACTATCGAAGAAGCTGCATTATGCATTTATAAGCAGATTTGCTCTATATATGTCACCTTTTTAGATCATTCTGGTGTCATGATAAAAGAGTTGAGGCTTGCTTATGTATGTATTTTATTTATTTATTACATGCATATGCAGTCTCTCACAGGTTGAGGCAGACTGTTTCCTAAATCTATGCATTAATTAAATTGAATGAAAAAGTACATGTTTACCTTGATGTAGCCCCCAAATCCCATTTTGCATATTAGGTATTTTAGAACACTTTAGAACACATCCACCATTCTACTTCCTTAATATTCACTTATTACAGTGATGCCTCACCTTTCCTGTGGAAGCTTTAAGTGCTCACATGACTGGAGAGGGAAGATACCATTACATATAGCCAGCAGGAACCCTTGTTAGGTAAATTGTGTTTAAAAAAATTTGAGATATCAGAAATCACTTTGTGACTTAAATCTGTCTCCTCAACTCAGGTCCAACATAAGGAATGGCATTTCAGGCCAGTATAAAACTTCTGCTCAAGTGTAAATCAATTATGGAGAGCAAGGGAGGAGACTTCAGTTGTTGGAAAATCACTTTGAGAAAGGAAAATGAAAAAAGTAGGATTATATTAATGGTTGCTTCACAGGAAGGTTGTATTTTTTATTTATTACGCCCTCTGTACATTAGCTAAAATGGGGCTGCTGCATATGGCCTGCAAATTTTGGGACAACCACTGGTAGGCAGCAGAGTTAGTCTTCTGCAACTCCCTGCTGCTACATAGCATCCATCTGGATTTTTGCAGTCCAGATATTTAGGCCTAGTTAGCTTGAACTTCAATGTAAGAATAGAAGGAGGAACCTTGGTACAAACAACTGAAAGGGCCATTTTGTTTTGAAACCATAATTGAAATTTGAAAATATTTACACTAATTTGTCATATTAGCTACTGTAAATATTAGCTATTATTATTGCTTATTGTTAACACTGGGTCATATTTTGGGGTTACTTTTCAGGCGTATTTCTTACTAACAGACTCCCACTGAAATCTGGAGGAGTAAATACGAATGAGAAAGCCAAACTGAGATTTAAGAATTTATCACTATGCAAAATACTCATACGCATCATAATGTCCTGGCATCATGTTAAGTGTTTTCTTGCAAAATTATGCCTTGAAAACATTGTAACTGGTAAAATAGCTTTGAATGCTGCTCCCCAGCCAATTTTTGTTTTCCTAGTATGAGTTATTTCTGCTTTTCAATACATCTGTAACTGAAGCAGTTTGGGGGGAAATGTAAGATAATTCCAATAATACACTATATGTTCTTCTTTACTAGCAGCAATCTTTTTCTATTATATGCCATTGCCCTCAAATCTACTTTCGTATGTAAAAGAGCAAATGAAGCAAAAATTTCAGTTACTAGGATTATAAATGTTAAGCAGTAGACAATTTATTTGCATGCATTAATGAGAAAATTATGAGTAGTTATACTTTGCCAAACACAGTTCAAAGGCTTTCTTTCCATTCGTGGATAAAATGTTCTTTTCAGAACTCCCACTCCCCCTCGTGCATGAATGCATGGGAAGAGCCAGTATTTTGTAAATTCACATGTACAAAAAAACATGTAAACCCAATGGCCAGAATTGATTTAGGTAGTTCTGCTTGGATAACTTCTTAATTTGATGCTTTATTTGCATTAAAGCATTGCTTTTGTTTGTTTTTTGGGCACATTTTGACTGAATGGTGTAAACTCTTTCTAACTTACATGTTTAAAAATGAATGTATAGATAGTCCTCGACTTAGATCCATAATTGAGTCCAAAATTTCTGTTGCTAAGCAAGACAGTTGTTAGGGAGTTTTGCCCCATTTTATGACCTTTCTTGCCACAGTTGTTAAGTGAATCACTGCATTTGTTAAGTTAGTAATATGGTTGTTAAGTAACACAGTTGTTAGAAGGTTGTAAAAATGTGATCATGTGACTCCAGGACACTGCAACCTTCATAAATCAATGCCAGTCGCCCAACATCTGAAGTTTGATAATATAACTACAAGGATGCTGTAACAGTCATAAGTGTGAAAAACGGTCATAAATCATTTTTGTCAGTGCCATTGTAACTTCAAATGTCATTATACGAATGGATGTAAGTCGAGGACTACCTGTATAGAGATAGTAGTGCTTTTTTGTTCAAAATTTGTATCAATTAAAATGTTAGCTGCTATTCAAAATCTACACTGAGCGAAATGTAGCAAATTAAAAAGTGCCGTATGTCCAGCTGCTTACTTCATTGGGAAGCACTAATGAGAAATCCAGCACAATCAACTGTCAGGATACATCATAATAGCACGTAGGGAGGGGTTGGGGATTTTTTTCTCTATGAACACCTAAGAAACTCAAGGGTAAAAAAGTGGTCTTAAGGCTTCCACTTTCTACTATGTTGTTAATGGCTGAAAAAGGCTGAAAAAGTTTTCAATACAGGGGAATCCACAGAGCTACAAATGGCTTTTGTTTCAGAGTAGGTTACTTGAATTCATAAGTGAACCTATTATTTACTTTGATCAGTGAAAAACAGATTAGTAATGCCAAGAGATGTTCTTGGGCTTTTTTCCTAGGCGTATGATAAGATCTTTGCCCAAACTGTTTGAAGTACACCTCTACTTCCACTAGAGGGGGATTCATTTCAAACAAGGTTGTAATCTGTTAAGAAGAGCAATTCCTGCAGTCCTTACATTTTGCAGGAGTGCCCAGCAGGTTTTATTTTACCACTATTGTATCAGAGAATTGAGGACAGGTAGTCCTCAGGCTACAATCCTAATTGGGATTAGAAATCCTGTTGCTAAGCAAAGCAGTCATTAAGCAAAAGATCAGCCCAGATTGTGATCATGAGGCCAGAACTGCACGGTTGTTAGGCTAGGACCTCAAATTTCTCCTGCCCTGCACAAACTGCCTCCACTTCAATCTCCCCACCTGCCTATTCCCCCCCCCCAATCTCTGCCCTTTTGGCTGCCCTGCGCTCCTCTACCTGTTCCTGCTGTATTCCGCCACTCCTCCCAGCTGACCTTCCTGTGTTCTCTCTTCTGTTGCTGGGCCTGAGATTCCAGCTCTTGGCAAAGAGAAAGCAGGAGAGAACCAGTAGAGGAGATAGGACAGGCAGAGGAGCCCATCTTCTCCTGCTAGTGCAATGATTGATACCTGGCAGATTGTGGAGAGCATAGCAGGACAGGCTGGAAAGGCGAGCCAGAGCAGCTCCATCACAAGGTGAAGTAAGAGAGATGGCACGTTCCAGGCAAAGGTGGCAACTGTGGGAAGCAAATTTTTGGGGTAGCAGCAGAACTGGAGGAAGTGCGGGGATGCGGTTTATGTTGGAAATGCTCCAGCCAGGGGTGGAGGTGAGCCCAGTGCCAACAGAGCTCACCTGTAAGCGCTCTGCTACTTTGGCCCAACCCTCCTCCTGCAAAGCCTGGCAAAGGGTCAGCCGCTTCCAGTGCACTTCCAGGTCTTCCAGCGGCTTCCTAGTCTTGCAGGCCTGGCATGCTCCCATTGCCAGATGAGACTCCACTGCCCTGCTGCACTTGCTGTGTGTGTCCCAGGTGTTGCTTGACAAGCACCTGGTTCCCAGGCCAGTAGCAGGAAGAAGAAAAGGCCAAAGATTAATTGGGATGGCAACATGGATAAGTGGTGTGGAAGACAAGGGGAGAGATAAGCCGGTGGGGGGAGTTGAAGCAGAGGCTGTTCATGAAGGCAGGAAAAATGTGACCCCGGGAGCTACCTACTGCTATGTGATCCTTTCAACGAACTCTTTTAAAGCATTAGATTTTAAATTTTTTCTTGTAGGAAACATCAGAATTAAAATAGTGTATTTTCAGTTATTTTCTTTGAGTTCTTCATACAGATACTCCTCAACTTATAATTGATCATTTATCTAGCATTAAAAGTTGCAATGGACCCACCCACCCCAATTTGCACTTAAGACCTGGTTCGAAAATTCTGATTCCCCCCCCCCCGTGGTCACATGACCACATTTCAGGCACTGGGCAAACGATCTGCATTTATGGCTGTTTGCAGTGTCCCATAGTCACGTGACCATAATTTATGACATTTTTGTCAAAAACTTTATGATGTAGTGACTTACAACCACGCTCCATTATAGTCATAAGTTAAGGACTACCTGTAGTTTAAGAACAAAGTACACTTTTGAAGTCGCCTCCCCCTTTAATATAACTTCCTCCCTAATAAATGTGACTGATTTCTGATATTAATACTAGTCCCATCCATCCCAAGACAAGAGTACAACTTGCCTTCTGGGGAAAAACTATTGCATAAATATTATATATTGTGCCACACTTTATTCAGCTACTTTTTATTAGGGCATTAAAAACTCAATTTGTTAAGTCTTCCTCCATCCCTAAAAAAGTTTTTATTTTGCTGAGTATAATTTCTGCTTAGCTCAGCACTGCTTTTTTTTAATATATGGATTTAAGTGACACAGTGTGTGTCTGTTCTTGCTTGTATTTTCCTCACAAACTCTGGCTCTGTTCACTTTTAAGTGACTACTTTTTGAAATTTTATTTCTCCTTATAATTTCAGGTTGAAGTTTTAGCCTCGGAGGATGCTTCATTTGGACTCAAGGTCTGTAGATGATGAAATTTCTTTTCTTTGGTACTCTAAGTTTAAAAGAGCTGGTTTAATTTTATGTAAGAACATTTAGTTTTTCCTGAAAATTATATCATTAATTCCTATCCCAAGTAATATTTTGAGATTATTTCAGTCAAAATGGCATTGTGTTTCACTTTTTTTCTAAATAAGTTTTCTTTGCAAGAGAGATCAAATTGGAATATGAGAACACATTAGAAAGTAAAGCTAATCACCTTTTAAATATAACATTTCATAGAGGATGGATTTTGTTTTGTAGTTTAGTAACGTGGTTCATGCCTCTGTACTAAGAGCCAGAAGTTGATTTCTGAGCACTTTTGTAGTTCTCGCATGCCTGGTACTAAATTTCTGACAACAGAACTTTTTAAGGTTTTAGATTTACTTTTACAAATATTAACTTTATCTGTCATTAATGAAATTAGGATCTTATTTTTTAAAATGGTGGTCCTTAATGGTAAATTTTACGTAGGCTACATAATAGACCAGTGAGAAAAAAGTTTGGATAGTGGGAAAGGAGTAGAAATCTGAAAACGTAACCTTAAATCATGAATTTTCTGTTGTTAAATATCCATATGATATAATACCTCAGAAAAGTATAGAAATTGAGTATTCACCAAAGTAGAGCAATTGGTAGGAAAAGAATAAATCTCAACATTCATGATGAAAAAACTATGCACAGAAAAATCTCTGAGGGGAAAAATCAAAATTACCACTTTATTAGTTAGTAAATATTTATGACACTATGATTTACTACTGCTGTACTGTGTTGTGCTATCTGGGAAACTGATTTAAAATAAATTATTAAAAATAAATAGAGCTGCTCCAAAATTGTTTGAAGTGTTTAACATATGGTATTCCGTAGCATTTTCTAGTTTGTATTTAATACGCAGCAGGCATACAGAACATTCACTGAATATTTAATAAACCTGGAGGGTCAGCTTTTGCAAACTCATCTCCATAATCCTTCATGCTAGCTGAGTAAACAGAAGTATTATTGAAGATTATTGTAGCCAATAGCTCTCATTGTGTGACCCATTTTGGAAAAAAACTGTTATTGTTTTAAGGTTAAAGTTGCACTTTGGGAAAGATATTAGGATCAATTTGTATGTGGCACAAGCCGGGTATTTGCCAAGTAAGATTTTCACTTTCATTTAAATGCACTTAGGACATGCTGCTTCAAGCTGTGTCTGTTTGGCATTAACAAATAAGTGGCTTCAAAATCATATTCTGGGTTGACTACTACGATAGATGACTAAGCTAGAACATATTGTAAATGTTTTCTAAAAGGAAGTATGCATAGAATGCTTTCATGAATAAGCAATATACCAGTCCTCATATGATACAGCCACTTCAGGAATAATGTTGCTTTTGCTGTTCTGAATGCATATACCTTATCAAAGGATTTCAGTGACAGTAACATAAATTCTACTTCTCTTTTTAGTCCTATGTAATGTTTCTGGAACCTGCTTATTTCGTTATGTTTCATGAGATTCTGACATCCCTGCTTTTATCAAATTGTTGCTTCCTTATGTTATAAAAATTGAATAATTCAGTGCAATATATCTTCCACAATCATTTGTGTAATTGACGTCCAAATATGAGATTATAAACTTGTTGCATCAATAATTACCAAACAAGCATGGAGTATTTGTTGATTTTTAAAAAATCATTGGTTTTTAGTTTATTTTCTGGTCTGGCACTGGGAGAGAGGAAGAATGTCAAACTCTTGGAACAGTTGTGTCAAGTAACTTATTTCTTAACTTAAAACTTAACTGGATATTGCACATACTTTCTATGTTATTGCATCCTGTGCTTTCTATTTTCCTCCCTGAACAATCACATTTTATTAACAATACCACCACATTTTATTAGCCATTTTCTTTTTAATCTTCTACTGATGGTGCTTCAAGACATTTTGCTACTGCAATCTTCATATAGCTAAAAAGCCTTTTTGTACCATTCAGAGCTCAACTACTACCTTCATCATACCTCCTATGTGCTGTTTCCTTAAGCAGCTTGCTTCATTTTGCTGCTTTGTAGAACTGGCCTAGTTCCCCACAGGCAAAAGATTTATCCAGAATAAGCCAAGAAATTCTTAGCAAAATGGGGCCTAGTTGTGGGAAACAAATACACTTTAACATATTGAATAGCCAGTGTGTATTGTGTTAAAAAACCACAATTGTTTCTAAGCTATGAAAACTAAAATTTACATATATGGTCCTAAATCACCATGTTAATAACTTTTAGTTTGAAAGAATTAATATTATATTAGCTGAATTTCAAATAGTTTCATATGAACTGTCTCATCTGCCTTTAAATATTTTTGGAGAACTAATAAAACAGTCCTTGGAACTAATTTCATCCAGGATTTCTCAAAATACTATTTTAAATAGATGACAAATTATTTTCATGGATGCATTCTTTGTAGTTAAGAATGGGGACTAACCCTTTTTTAATTTTAGTCAATGCTATTCTAGAGTTGTCTTCCTTTAGTTCTTAATTGGAAATTCTATATATAGATAACGATAAATTACTATGTATAGGTAACTATATATTACTCTATATAGGTAACTATTACTCTATATAGGTAACTATATTACTATATTTTATATTTATTTATATATATATGTATGTATGTATGTATGTATGTATGTATGTATGTATGTATGTATGTATGTGTATATATATATATATATGTAACTATATGCTTTATTTTTATATATATTTAAGGAGTACTTTGGTATTTGTCATGAAAGCGACTGCCTGGATTGGGGCTGGAAGGCTCCTGGATTGGGGTTGGAAGGCAAAAGCAGAAGCAGTATGCTCCATTCCATGTTTGGGTAGACCGTGTTGCCCTGATAGACTGGTTTCACTGAAAACACTTACTTTGGTATTTGTTAAAGGTTCCGATTAAAGAAGCCAAGCAACAAAGCAAATCCTAAATAATTCCAATTTTTGTCACCATCCATTTCCATAAGATACCACCACTATGTCTCACTAATTTCTGTAAAAATAATTATAAGCATTTGCGTCCATTTTGAATTAATTGGTTTTCACTATGCAGGGCCAGACTTTTTAGTAATTTCAAGTGTCATCACTAGAAAAAAGCAACATTAATAGTTTTTGGAATGTTGCCATGATATTTTCTGGATTTTGTGATTGCAACATATTTATATTGTTACTAAGAAAACTGAATGGACAAATCCGTAGACTTAAGCTACATGTTTTACTCTTTTTTTTTCTTCTATTCAATCATGTCCAATTTTCAGCCACTGCCTTGAAAAAATTTCTTGGCAAGCTTTTTCAGAAGTGGTTTGCCATTGCCTCCTTCCTAAGGCTGAGAGAAAATGATTGGCCTGAGGTCACACAACTGGCTGTGTGCCTAAGGTGGGAATAGAACTAACATATCCCGGCTTATGGCTTGATGTCTTGACCAGCATACCAAACTGGCCCTCTCCTTGTACCCTGGTATGATTCTAAAAACCATATGATAAAAATATATAGTTTTTGCATCAGAGTTATATATTTTATATTTATCCTAAACTTCCATTTGACATTATATACTTATTTGAGAAGAATCTGACTAAGTTTCTTTAGTTTAATTTTCTTTAAGGTCATGATACAAAATTCAAATAATATATAGATGATCATTTTCTGTGCAGTATAACTTTCTACAGCAGATAATAGGGACTCACCCACTGAAGAGAAAAAATAGAATGTAAATAAACAATTAAGTTGTGCTTACTGCAAATTAATGAAGATTAAAAATAAATTTTCAGGACCTGTATTTCATATATTCAATCAGTGCTCCATACAAGCTTCAGATAGCAGAAATACAATATCTGGTTATATGCGTATGCATCTGTATACTTCATTTTATCACTCATTTTATTTATAACCACCTATTTCCAATACTGATTTCTCAAATAGCCATATGAGGTATGACTAAAATGACACTTTCTGCAGAAGTCTGTATGTTCATATTTTACATAAATATTTCATAGCATTTCTCATATAGGTTCAATAGGTATACAGCTATATTTTTATGGCAGATAAGAATCAACATTTATTTAGCAACTATCTCCAA
>JANHFL010001861.1:194508-207636 GCA_032468155.1 Oxyrhabdium leporinum
TTTATGTGAACCGCCCCGAGTCCTCGGAATGGGGCGGTATATAAATTTAATTAAATAAATAAATAAATAAATAAATAGTGATGATGATGATGATGATGATGATGACATCTTCACAAAGTATATTTTCCATGTGGCCATTGTACAATTCCAAAATTTATTCTCAAAATTCCAAATGTGCCTCTCATCAATCCCACCCACCCAAGTTTTAGGATCCTTGCCGAGATCAAATACAAGAATGTTTGCAAGCCCAGAATTAATTCAGACAGGGCAGAAGGACTGCTATTATGAAAAATCAACAATTAAGATTATTTCATTTGAACTGTCCTTGTTTTGGCTGCACTTCAGTTTCAGGATCTTTGAGTGCTTCAAGAGCCAAAATGTTTTTGTAAGTTTTGTAGTGTTAGCCAGAAGTTCGTTTTATTCATTTAGGGTTCAATTGCACACTTTTGCGAAGTAATTAGATTTTGCTTTAATTGCCCACAATGTTTTAGTTTTTCCATCTAGTCTATTACAATCCCCTTCTTGGATGGTCTTTGGAAGGTGGCCCATAAGCCTCTTGTCTTTTTTTGTACATAACATGTGTACATAATTTACATATAAAAATCTAATGAACTGTCAGCTCCAGGTGACTGACCATTTATTTATAAACTCAAACGAAAATGCTGAATAAGGATCTTAAATTTTTCATTAAAGTAGACCCTCTTTTATTTTCTGAGAAACTGAATATTTTCCAAGTTAGGAAATAATTTATCAACATAATCATCATTGTTATTCAAATGCCAGGGTTACATTGGATATCTTCAGAAAGTAGGGGCTTTTTCCTACTACAAAAAGATTTTTTGATATGTTAATTCCTCAAATGGAACAATAGAACAGAGTAGAACTCTTGTTTTGCAGCACTTTATTATTAAATTAAGATCAAAGTAATTACATATTTTTCAAATTCTACTATTCAGTAATAAAATAATAAAAACATTTCAAAAATTTAATTGTTACAATGTGATTTTTTTCAGTCTTTGAAGAAGTTATAGAATATTTTGCTTGACATCAATTATCATTTGTTTTCTTTTAGATTTTTTTTGCTTAGATTCTTAGTTGATTTTTTTTAGAAGTTTACCTCAAAGTGAAAGTTATTGAAGGCGGAAAGGAAACGGGGACTTGCCAAGCTTGTTGGCTAGAGTCATGGACAAGAGCAAGGCCTGTCTGAACTGCCACTCAGTTTTTATTCTGTGAGTTTGCAGGGTTGGTGATTAGAGTGGCTTTCGCCCAATTATGCTGTGATTATTCTACTGCACTGTAATTGACTGGGGAGATATGCTAATACCTGTCATTTGGGATGATAAAAGATGAGCAGAGGACGCAATGCATTATTTAGCTGGCTGTGTGATAGATGAGGGATGCACAGAGTGCTTTAATTGCTGAGAAGAGAGGTTAAGCTGAACGAACGGATGAATTAGAAATGAGTTTTTTTATGGGTTGTGGAAAAGTGAAATAAAGGAAAATGTTCTTTAAAACCAAAGCACCCGACTCAAGCAAAACAAGGCTAAAGCTTTTAAGGCAGTTTACTCTATCAGTCTAAACTCATAAGAAAAATCCATTTAACATTCAGTAAATATGAACGTAAAAGTTCAGTGAATTTGCAATCTTTACCAGAAAAAAATATTACAACAGAATATTGTCTCAGATAAGTTATTTTGATGTCCTGAAATCTTTTCAGTGTGTGTGTGTGTGTGTGTGTGTGTGTGTGTGTGATAGTACATTTTTGTTATTAGATCAATGTATATGAAATAAATAATTTGAATAACCTTGGAGACTTTAAATCTCCAGATATGAAGTATAGTTAATAAAATAAAAATAAATAAATGAGAAATTATAGTACTGTCAGCAATGGGTTGGTTTATGAATTTTATGCTATAAAATATATAGCTTTTTTAATTGTAAAATTATTTATTTGACATTTTGAATAAATTGATGTTTCAAGAGTTGATATTCCTGGAATTCTTGGAGCTTTATCTGAATTGGAATTGCATCTCAAAACATAAAAGCTGAATCAGTATAAGAACTTTTTTTGTATAAAAGTGAAAGAAAGGTCTCTTCCAGCGAGTCCTAAGTAGTTCAAACTGCTATGGAATTATAGCTATCCGTGTGGTGGTGTTTATTAACCAACTGCTCCGAAACACATTTTTAAATATTTAATGGCTCTCTGTTGGGAAAATAAGTGGTTGAAATGTATGCAAAGTTTCAGTAAAGAAAGTATTCACTGGAATTATGTGACCCATATGTAATTGACACTTGTTTTACAAATAAAATGTATTTATATCTGGCCTTTCATCCCCAAATGCAGTGATTGTAGCTCTTTTAAAACACTCAGTTCTTTTGTAAACTAGCGAACTTTGAAGTGGTTACCTTTCAAAAAAGCAATTTGTGCACCTTTTTTCCCTTGTACTGTGTGGTTTGTATTGGTGTGTATTGGTTAATTTGATATTTGTAAAAAGCCAGTAATTCTACTTTGGCATATTTCCATGCTTTGACTTCATACAGATTAATATGCCAAGGGTACATAGAGATGTCTGACAATTTCTAAAGGAAGTATAATGAAATTCTAGTTGTATTTTTACATAATTTATAGTAAGGAAGTACATATCCCAGTCTAATAAGATTTTGAGAGCTATAAAATAATAGTGTTGTATTTAAACTACATGAACCATTTCACTGCAAAGGTCCCCAATAGTTTACCATTGTGGATATGTTAAATGGAATAACATTTAGGTTAAAAGGCAACCACTAGTTCTGAAGCAATAGGAAGTAGCAAAAGCTAAGGTCAAAGGTCACTTTTTTTGTCAAGCTGGTTCTGTTTGTACCATTAAGCCAAACCCACTCCATCTGGACTCCACTTCATGTCAGTGCTTCAATTAGTGATGAGGCAATTCTGTTAATTTCAGAACAGATTTTGGGCAAACAAAATGTTAAAGCCATAAAGAAAAAAAAAGAAAAGAGTTTATTGCTTCTAACTTCACTTCACATTTCATTTGGATTTTGGAAAGCGAAGTAGATGCCCTCCAAGAGGGTCTTCTATGTCCTGTCCTCCCTCGATTTGCCATTTACATTGGCTGGCAGTAGCAGCTTGTGTCTGATGAGAAGCCTTGGGGTTTGTTTCCAGGATGTCTGACAGATGTCACTGTTGGAGAAACTGTTGGTGTCAGGAAGGAAGAACATATATAGTGGTTCATAACTATATAATGGGGAAAAAGTTTTTGTATTAGGAAACTGTTTTTAGGTTTTAGAACGTGGGCATATTTATCTTCCCAAACCAATAACAGTACCTTTCAGTGAAATTAAGCCTTTTTATTTATTGCTCTGAATTTAGTCCATTCCCATTTGCCACTGGAAAATAAATGTCATTGACCAACTGCTTGAAAACCGTTGTATATCATGATTTGTATTAGACGAAAGACCTGTGAAACATGCATGAGGGGACAGCATGTTTTGTGGATTTAGGTGTTCACTTTACAGTATGTTTAATTTTTAAAAAATATTTTTCAGTTGATCTGTTTAGCTTACAGAATGCATTGTTTTTCAATTTTAATGTCTTATTCAAAATTGTTGAACATTTAATCTATAGGTGCTATAGTTCATTTTCACTTCTAAGAAAAGGAGATGAAGCACTGAAGCAAATATATATAAATATTGCTATCTTGTCTATTAAAGCCCCTCCATTTTCTGGACTGATCCTTTTCCTCCTGTCCACCACTTCTCTACTTGTTCCTATTTTTTTTTTATTATATCCACTCTTTGACTACATTCCTCAGCATAACAGGTAATGATTCCTCCCCCTCCCTCCCCAATTCTACCCAATCTTGGGCTGATTCCATTTCACCATGGGCACAGTTCTGCAACTGCCATTAGTAGAAAATGCAACTCCTGGATTTTTGCCTGGAACTAAGCAATTAAGCTGCATTTCACAGTTCATAATATAAAATTATGTTGACTACGTTAGATACATTTTTTAAGGCTCAGTTTACAATGCTGATGTTAATCTTTAAAATTTTCAGCACTTAATAGCAAGTTGCCTCAAGACTGCTTTTGACCACCAACCTTGTCTGTGGCCCAAGGTTGCATTTGGAGCTCTGCTGTGCCTCAGCAGCTCTGGAAATCCGATTAGGTCTGATGATGTTACAGAAAGACGAGCACAGCAATGAGTACAGTTTTTACTGTAGAAAAATGTCATATAAATGAAGTGAATAAAATTATCCTCCTCTCATGAGAAGGCTCTAATGAGAAGTGGGGAGCCTGCATCAGTGTCTTGAATGAATAAGATCTTGCCTTCCTTAGCAGAGCATAGTGAGCATCCTCTGGAAGAGGATTCAAGGTGAATCCACACCTCCCATTTTTTTGTAATTAAGTGGGCGCTTACATAGTGATATGCCTTGTGATTGTGAACAAAGACTGCAGTCTGTAGTATGTAAGTCCAGTGAATTTTATCCACAAATCAAAAAAGAATTCATGTTTTCTGCCTTATCTTTCTCTGTTCATTGAATCGTATATTTGAACCTAGATTAGTTAGAGTTCTATAAGATAATCTTACTGATTTTCTTGTTCAAAAAGAATAATGTGAGGAATTTGTTCTTAAAGTAAAACGGATCTAAGTTATAAGATACTTTCTCATTCCCTTGGAATAAATGAAACATATTTGACTGACATAGTTGGAAATAAGTGATAAGAATTGTTAACAGATCTATCAATCATAACAGTGGCTTTATTTCTTGTATTATTAACTCCTGAGGTTTTGCTGGAGCTTGTGAGATGTAATTTTGTATTGTAGACTTCTCGTACTGTGCTCTTGATGTACTTCTGGGGTAGGCCATGAAAACTGTACTTTTTATTTTTGTTTTCAGTGATTCAGTCATAAGGTTTTGATGATCTCAGCTTGTTCCTTCACTAGTTGTATCTGGCTACGATCTGAGGAATCCTTGTAGCCCGCTGGGGTAATAAGAAAGAGGCTCTGTGGTAGAGCGAGTAAATTTTCTGAGCTTGAAAAGGGTGTGTGTGTGTGTGCGCTCACAAAAGAGAAACTGACATAGACACTAAAAGATGCTACTGCATTTTATATGTCCTGCAAACATGATAGCCTGAAAGCATTACATTTTTTAAATAGAATCTGGCTTGTAATATATATGTACGTACCAAAGGTGAGATAATTTTATTAATTTGTTTCTGAAAAGTGTGCATCAGTCTATATCTCTGCAATCTTTGTATCAGTCTAGACAAATTTATAAACGGTATATTGTACTGTTCATGAATATCAGAAAATGACTATAATCTTACTCTGCTGATAAAAGATACTATCAACAGAATGGGAAGACAGGAAATTCTGTATTTCCTTTGCAATCCCCCAAACCTGGAGAATGTACTATTAATTACAATAAGCAATGTTTGGGATAGAGCGGAGATGGAGGAAGTGAAGGCCCATCAGCTTCCAACACGTTGACGTCCACAGGTTCTCCAGGAGTGCTTCCGATATGCGCTGTAGAATATGCACACACACCCCGAACAATTCCTTCTGCAAAACTGCCACCTTCACCCAGGGAGCCACCACTACCTTGCCTTCCTCATCCAGCAATAGAGTGTGCTGCATCTCACCAGCATGTTCCATGGTCTGTGGGCTGTTCATCCTCATGGTGAAGATGTGACTTCTCCACCAACTCCATCCCAATGCTCTTCTCTAATGCCAGATCCCAGGCCAAGCAAAGGTCAGCTGGGGGCAGCAGCAGATCTGGGAGGAAGTAGAGCATAGGACTGCCAAAAAGGGAAAAGATGGGAGTGGAGATAGGCAGATAAGGGGAGTTGAAGTAAAGGCAGTTTGCTCAGGCAGGAGAAGCATGAGGTCCTCATGTTTATGGAGATTCTCAGTCATCCAGGTCATGGTTGTCCCAATGGTGCTTTCTCAAGAGGCAACTGGACTTTCTGGTTTTTCTTTGAAGATATTTTCTTCTCATCCAAGAATCTTCTTCAGCTCTGACTGGATAGTGGGGAATGGAAAGATTTATACTCCTTGCAGGCTGCTGGTCATTTACATTCTTTTAGCAAGTTATTAAGGTCACCTGGAGGTTTATCTATGTCATTACCTGAGTGGTACAAATAGGTGTAGAGCCTTCTTGGACCTGTTGAAAGGACTGTGTTGCAGATTGGAGATAGATGTTGTCGTATCCCTCCCACTCTGTTGAAAGAGGGCTTTTCAATTTTGACATAGATGGCCTCTTTGACCCCACTTCCTCTTTGACCCCATCCTGCAGCCAAGAAGGCTCCAAATCCATTTGTACTACTCAGGTGAACCTGAGGACACAGATAAACTTCCAAGTGTCCTCAGTGACTCTCTAAAATAATGCAAATGACCAGCTGTCTGCAAAGAATATAAATCCTTCCATTCGCCATCATCCAGTCTGAGCTGGAGAAGTGAAACATCTTCAAAGAAAAAACAAGGAAGTCCAGTTGCCTCCTGAAAAAGCACCTTTGGGACAACCATGACCTGGAAGATTGAGAATCCCCATAGACGTTTAGCTATTCAAGTTATTGTAGCAAAATATATATCAACAATCTTAACACATGGATTGTCCCAGTGACTATGTAGGACAGATGGGGAGGAGGTTATCCACCAAATTGCAAGAATATAAGCAAGGGTCAAAGGAGGAGACCTGAACTCATTTGTAGCCTCACAGTGCAATGAACAAGAACGTACATTCAATTTTACATCTACTAAGATTGTTGGATGAGTATGCACAATAACAACAAGAGAAGTGATTGAAGCCTGGGAAACGAGCCCCTAATCAGTCACAGGAGTGCTGATTTACCACCAACTTATCAAATAGTTAGGAGGCAAAGGCTTAGCAGCACAAGGAAAAGACAGCCAACACTTAATAGCCGGCCATCAATACTACAGTCAACTACTAGAAAGCCATGCACAACCAGGCACCATATAAATACCACACACAGAATAGCCCAAAGCACACACTCTGCTAGAGAAAAGTTCCCTGAGGATGGACTCCAACACGAGTCCGAAAGTTTGCAAGACTAAACCTCTAGTCCCAGTGACCAACCCAGATTGAATCCTACAACATCCTGGGACACATTTATTCACCATTCATGAATCTTAACATAGTTAACATTTTCCCCCAGTCTTGTATGTATGAATATAAAATAACCAATTTGATGTAGTGATTAAATGTATTTGCTAGAAATTGGGATTCTAGTTCTTCCTTAAGCATGGAAACAGTTGAGTGACTTGGGCCAGTCACTTCTTCTCAGCCCTAGAAAAACCAGTGGCAAATTACTTCTGAAAAACGCAAGAAACCTACACAAGCTCATCCAGGTATTGCTGTCATTTAGTGAAGACTGACTCAAAGGATCTTTTTCCTAGGAGCTTGAGGTACTATTTACCTTTGTCCTATCATAACATTCCTGTAAAATAGGCTTGGTTGAGAGATAGGCTAGCAAAATTCATCCAGTAAACTTTATAGTCAAATGGGGATTTGAACTGGGATTATATGACAGAACAATTGCTTTTGGTGTCAAGTGGAATTTGTACTGAAGAAAATAAATGTCTGGGATATTTTGAAGCCTAGTTTTAACAAAACAGATTTTTGTGTATAAGATGCCCTATGACATCTCTTTATTTCATACAATATATTTAAGAAGAAGAAAATAATTTGCACTTTGGATTGAATGCTATTTTATACACCTTTTACATGACAGTTGTAAAATTTGTTTTTTCAGATATTCTGAAAGAAAAATATTTGTATTTACTTTGAATATACATCAAGTTACTTAATCCTCTTTTTAAGTTGGAAAAGTTAATGACGAAACACCCAATGGCTGATAATTAATACATACATTGGTATGAATGATATCAGGGTATCTTGAATACTGTATTCTGCCCTATTTGCAGCATAATGTGATTTCAGACTTTTAATTTGAAATTCAAATTAAACTGGACAGAAGTAGTTTATAAACTAATAACTGATTTGTGTACATAGTTTAATAGAAGTCCCCAGGGCACATAAATAGGTGTGCTTACAATCTTCTGTAGGTATGAGCACGTATTGTATGACTTTATGATAGAGACAACTGGTTGGGACTAATTTAATTGATAATTGTGTTTTAATGGAAGTTAAGTGCAACTATGACTTCAAACTTAATCCAATTTAAATATCATAAGCCAAGTTGAACTAAGTGGGATTTATTCTGAACAGAGATGTAAATTGCTATGTATCAACCCTGAGGTTGCATCTTCATATTTTAAAAATCTATATTTAGAGATAACATAAAGATGAATATGTTTACCGTTTAATATCCAAACATGGGTAATATTTAAAGCTATAAATGTAACTAAAGTAAGCTAACTTAGCAATGCCTATTTGTACTGTTATATCTCGATTAATTTAATAATTTTACTGTGTTGGCTACAGCCTTTGTTGTATACTTTATCTGTAATTGTCTTGAATCAAAGATTTATTAAAATAGTTTTTAAGAGATTTATTTAGTACTATGTACCAATAGTGCATGTTGAATCATTGATGTGAAATTCTGAATTTTGAAAGTAAAAATAAAAATGAATAATAATGGCTTTACTGGAAAAAAAATCCACTTTCTAGTGTTGTTTGGGGAGTGGTGAAAGAGGAAATCTATTTCTGCGGTTGTTGCCTAATAAACATCTACTCTGCCACTTCACATCAGCTTCTGTCCTTTCCAAGTAAATTAGTTCTTTGGGCTGCATGTCAAGAGGAAGTGTATTGTTCTTGGCAGGGCACTTGAATTTCTAATTACCAGATTCCTGCCTTAATTGCAATTACCTGGACACCCAAGCAGGGTGAACTTTTGGAAAAGAATGTAATTAGTGCAAAAGAAATGTTGCTGCCAATTGCTTGTCTAAATACTTGCAGTAAGTAGACCAATGATAAGTTCAGATCTTAAAAGTCCTTCCATCTGTACAAAACGTGCTGAAAGTTACTGTATGCTGTTATGTGTAAACACATTGCTCTTGCGTTTGCACAAGTAAGGGAGTTCTCTCATTTTTTTCATTTTTCCCAAGGCTGCATTTTGGTTTTCAGGAAATAATGTTCCTCAGGAAATAATGTTCCTTAAACCTTACAAGCTCCATAGCATTCTAAAAAATAGATGCCAGAAGCTGGTATCATTTATTTCACCTGAAAAAAGCACAATTTTGTCCCAATACAGAAGTTGGAGACAATATGTAAAACATAATGTAAAAATAGCACTTTGTCACTTTAGGCACTAATCAGAGGGTTATATTATCTATTTCATTTTTTCAACGCACATACTAGATGGAAATCAACATTCTCATAGTCATATTATATTGGACTGGAAAATTCTAGAGTTAAAAATGTTCTATATCTTTTTGATGCCATATAGTTGTTGCCATGTAGTAACTATCCATATTTTTTGAAACCCAGATACAGTAGCCTTAGCCAGGTGTATATAAATTTCACGAACTTTTACAGTATAAAGAACTAGGAATCTTATCCTTTAATTTCTAGTACTAGAAACTTTTTAAAGAAAAATGGGGTTTGTTCAGATGTACAGTCACTGAAAGTTCTAAGCCTTTCAAATGGAGGAGCATAGATTAACTAGTCTTGAAATCACTGTCGCACGAACATTTTCTCAAAACTGACAGAGTACATTTACACAAGATCAAGCGGGGTACATTCAGCATTTCAAGAAGACATTCTCATAAAAGGGCTTGTCTGGTTATAAAATGGCTACCATTAGAGAGACTTACCATGTTTACAAAATGGCTGCTGTTACAGACATGATCGGTCAAAATATTTGCTTACCCGAAGGTAAAAGAGCAAGGCTCTTCTCCACTAAGTATTCTGCCCTCTTGCTATGCTCTCTCTTCCAGCTTATCATGAATGGAAGACATGATGGAGAAAACAAAATCCTAGGCTGTAACCATCTAGAAAAGCAAAATAAAAATAAAAATCAGTATTGGTTCTTTGTGTATGCGTAGTTAAAACATACAGCTCAACAATCATTTCTGATTGTTAGTACATAGATTTAAGATTTTTAAAAAATTATATAGACGATCAAAATACAGAGTTCCTAGTCCTTATGCCTTTTGGGGGAAAATATTGTAAGATACAATTGGTAGATAATCCATCAGACTCTTCAGTAGAACCAGTTCTTTTTATTTAATTGTGGGAAATCTGTTAACAAGAATGGCAGTTCCACAGCAGTTGTGCTTGGTCGATTGCTCCTTTTCTGTTCATAGTGACAATAAACTCTAGAATATTTGTGCCTCTTACTGATGGGCTGAAAATAAGAGAAGCTATCAGATGAAAGTGCTTTGTATTTTATAGACAAATGTATAAAACTGCTTTGTTCTTTAGAAAATCCAGTTAAGAGCACTTCAAACAAACTGCCCAAGTGATAGGCTCCCCAGGCTCACGTAATGGCAAAATGGAAGTGTTGTGATGTGAAGGGTATTGTAATAAATTGTTCCCTCTGCTTGTAAATAGTGAGGAGTAAGAATGAAAAAAACAAAAAACAAAGATGATATAGCAAAATGCAACTATAATTAGAAGTCTCTAGTTTTTGAATTAAGTTATGCTGCCTTCCAAGTATTAACTAATATGGGTTTTTTAATCATACAACTTGCCTTATCAAGTGCACAAAAGCACACAGGTTTTCTGACTTACTTGGACTTTCTAACATACTTCTGCATAACTAAAGACTCCTGATCAGCTCAGTATCGACTTAGGTAGCATTGATTTTTGTGTTCAGTGTTGCTCATTAGATCTGCTTGATTGTTTAAGACTTAACTACTGAAAATGTTGGGGTTTTTTTAGATGTGAATTCATCAAAATGATTTTGGAGGAATCTATATCAGCCCTATTCCATTAAGCCCTAGATGTCCAGAATTACATCATTCACATAATTTAGATAATGATGTGGCACTTATGACAGCACTTATCCCTCCCTTGGACACTCATGATTGCAACTTTCCTTATTCATTAGAATTCCCAGACTCAATAGATTGGGGGGGGGGGGAGAAATCAACAATACTTATTCCAACCGTATATTTTTATTGCAGACATCAAGTAATTTTATCAGCTCTTTCTCATGTGCTGTGATAGTTGTATAATACTCATTTTTAGAGGGAATAGTCTGTTACTTTAAAAAATTGTAAGTTTGGGATCATACAGTCTTACATGTATTAATCTGAAGTTTTATAATGAATTTAAAGTATGCAATAATGGCACAGAAATGTTATTCTTTTTTATAACAAACATCTTAAAATGTCATTTGTTATTGTGGGAATAGGAAGGAAAGATTTGGAGATATCATAAATTATGGGAGAGAGATTAATATCAAAAGATACTTCAGAAAAACTTACGAAAGTGGATTAGTTTTTAACCCTTTGATTAAGGGTACATAAACTGGTTTTGGGTCATATTTGATACACCAGAGTTTGCATTTCAAAAACTGCCAGAGGTGAGGGGGAAAAGAGAGAAGAATTTGATCGAACAAAATTGACTTGATTTAATTTGTTGCAGTTAAAATTAAATACATTAATTAAATACTCTTAGTATGGTTAATTCACTCATTTTTTAAATAATTTCCTCTTGTATCACATAGAAAGTTATAATTTGCCTTCATGTCTCAGGGGAGCTCTGGGAACCATACTCAAGATTGAGGATGGGCAATTTCTAGCATCAACTAAATTATTTGCTGTAAAAAAATAGGTTGAAAGATTATTTACTGCTGAATTCATTGAAGTAGTTTGTCTATAATGACAGAGATTGGAGTTGGCAAAAAAAAGTTGAGAAATAAAAAACGTCAAAGATTATAATTCTAATATTTACAGATAAAAGTTGTATTAAATATTTATAACTACTTTGTAATAAGTATTTGGAATTTATTTGATCTACTTTAATAGATCTTTTTTATATATAGAATAATGAAAATTCTGTCTCCATACTGATAGCACCTAGCTGGCCTTGTCTGGAATTAAAAGCTAAACAAGATGATTACTATTTGGATGGAAAATTTCTAGGAAAACTATACTAGAAAATTAAAAACATCCCAAAAGAGCATTATTACAAGCCACTTTTGTACTGTTGCCAATAAAACTTCATGGTCAGGTTTATGAAGTCACTACAATTTGATTTTTAAATCGAAGGAAACTTCACTTTTAAATTAGAGAGGATAGGAAGGCATCTATTCCAATTGATAATCCACTTGTCTGTGTTTATCGGATTGATATGCTTTTAATTTTTTTCTTTCAGGAAAATGCTCCAAATATGAAACTGATTTAATGCTTTTCTGTAACCTTTGAAGTTGTGCCTGCAGACCCTTGGCATCTTGTATTTATTCATTCATTTAATAGATTTAGATTAAATCCATCATGAATTTATATAATGCTCTTTTTCTGCTCCTATTCTATAAGAACACTAACGGGATATAGTAACTGAGATGTTGAGAGTCAATAAAGTTAATAATCTAAAGCTAATAAGAGAATTTTCATGATTGATAAAACCTAAATTTGTGATTCCCAAGTGCTTCCTCCAGCATCAAATCATTATACCACACTGGTGGGAATTTTCCACTAAGTTCCTAGGAGCTTGGTAAAACAATGTTTAATTATGAAAAGGCTAATATCCATTTTTCATAAGATTACTGCATATGCATGAAATCAAGAGAAATAATCTTTAAATTAATAAGCTTATATCCTTTAGGACTTACACTATTGCCTCTGAATGCAATATGACTTTATCCTCATTGTGTACTGATTTCATTTCTGCCATTCTGCATATTTTCTTGATTAATACTGAGTACTATAAGTTAATTTTGTAGGAAAACATAAGAAAACTGGAAGACTTAATGGTAGGTGGCTGAAGAGTCATTGAATGAGTCTTCACCCTTCAAATGAGTTTGCTGCTTCTGTAAAAGTAGATAAAATATAAGGGAGAATTAATGCAAGATAGTGGAAATCCTTAGGCAATTAATCAAACGGATTTGTTTTTGTCGATAACATTTTTGAAAACCAACTTAACTAAGCTCAGTTTATCCTATCCTCAAAAAATAAATAATTGTTTGAAACCTAAAAGAATA
>JANHFL010001862.1:7901-39172 GCA_032468155.1 Oxyrhabdium leporinum
AAGTTCAGTTTCCTTTTGAAAAGCATCCTTGGGACAACCATGACCTGGATTGATTGAAAATCTCCAGACATCTCTACTATTAGGAAAATAGCTACTAAAATCTTCACTTAATTTTATGGAAAATTACATGCATGACACTTGAGGCCATGTATACTTATTTTAATACTATACTTACATTGTTTTGTTCTGTAGGAAAAGCACCAATCCCAACTCTAGTTGTATATGCTTTCACAACTCCATATACTTCACCCACATTCTGAGGGGGCATACCTAAACCAGTGCAAACACCTCCCACAGTGCAATTTGACGAGGTCACAAAAGGATAAGTACCTATTAACACAGGTTAATAAAGAGTACATAAATTGTAAGATTTGTATTGTTACAACGAAAGCTCTTGAACAGTGTATAAACCGGGTCTTAGTCACCATGCTGCATTTTATACCAAGAAACATTTCCACTGAGATATATAGCTGTAGCTCTTATTCATGCTTTCTAGTAATAGCACCTATTTATTTAACATCCTTGTATAATGGTTTATTCCAGACAAAATTTACAGTTAACTGCAAGGATATTTTTACACTTCTGCTTAATTTAGAAGTGTTTTCTACTAAAAACTTTAACTTATGTGCATACTTAGTTATGTTCCATCATATCACCACAGTATCTATCAGAAGAAAGGTATATCTATTTCTCAGCTTTTGGAACGCAGGATTTTTAAAGTATATTTCTGCATATAAAATTTGAAGGGGAAGCAATTCCACTTGAGGAAACTTACCTCAACATTTTACTGAACATTCCAAATTCTAGACAATTTTATTAAAGCATATTTTCATCTCTATCATCATTAGAATAGGAAAAAAAATTAGAGTTGGCAATCACTTTCAATATGTTCTAGTTAATATTATATTTTTCAAAAGTATTTATATTACCTAGAATTTATAATACTACCAAAACAAAGAGTTCTGTGGCACATTAATGATTAAGCTGTAATGTAAGCTTTAATGGAACAAATTATCCTGTGTGGGATAAAATCACTCATCTCCTAAGGACATGAAAAGTAATTTGAGGTGTTATTTACATAATAGTCACTTTTCAGAAGTGAACACATTTTGACATTCATACTTACCAAAATCAATGTCCAATAATGTTGCATTTGCACCTTCCACTAAAATTTTCTTTGGAGAGCCATGCAAAGCTTCATGCATAAAATATACCCCATCTTTCACCATTGGTTTGATTCTTTCACTATAGCCCTAGACAAATAAGAGTGTTGCACGGATTAGGATTAAATTAGTATATTGTAATATGCAATAAATAGTAAAATGCAATGTAGACATTGTGCTAAATATAATAACAATAATAGTCATATGTCTTCCCAACAAGATATCCTTTTGAAATTCAGAGAACTGGATTGTGCCAGTTTGGTGAAAACTGGTTTAAGTGCCCTGCTTTAAATGAAGTTATGGATGCCAGCAATGAGCTATTCTTTGTATGAAAGAAATAGGTATGTATGATTGTAACTAAATAGTAGTATTTAAAGGAAACAAGAATGTTCTTTCTTATATTAAAAATTAAGAACATCCCCATGGGATCAAATAAAAAGTCTATAAGATAAACTAATAATATTTGCCAATCAAATACTCTCAGCAAAACTGCAAACAACAGGAAAGCAATTAGTCATTCCCTCCCCTCTGACTCATAGTAAATAATATTCTGGGGTACCTTTCTTCTAAATCTGAACCCTGATTTCAGTATCATACCTTATAGACCTTTTCAGTCTCTTTAATAAATGTGACCTGTAAGCTTTAAAGTCAATGGTCACCACCACATCCTGCAACATTACATTCTTTTTATTAATTCATCTTTCTTAAAGAACAGTGGAATGCCTTTATTACTCTTCTGTTTGAACTTAGTGCTTTGTCACTTCTCAGTTATCTTCTGTAATATGCACTGTCTCCTTTAGTGGAAAAGTATAATGAATTATAATGATCTTATTCTAAGGAGGGTACAATCTCTCTTTAGCACTGGTTGTCTTTTCAAGCCCCATCCATGGGGGTTCTAGTTTAATGAGGTTCCTGACTCAGAACTGAAGTTTACTGTTGGGTACTTATTAGTCACAGTTATGCTTCCAATTCTGGTAATTTCTGCTCCTGACCATTTAGGATTATCAAACTTGAACTGAATACTTTATTTGGCCAAGTGTGAATAGATATACAAGGAATTTGTCTCTGGTACAGAAGCACTCACTGTATATGCAATGTAATATGAATAAAAGGGGATAGGAAAGAACACAATAAGAAGGATAAATAATGCTACAACCACACTACATGAGTTAATATACATAGATATTAGACAGCATTGTAAGAATTAGAGTGTTCGGCAGAGAAATGGTATGAGGGAAAAAACTGTCCCTGTGTCTAGTTGTTTTGGCATACAATGCTCTTTAGCACCATCCTGAGAAAAGGAGTTGAAACAATTTATGACCAGAGGTGTGGGTTCTCCAGATACATTCTCAGCTCTCCTTCTGACCTGCACAATATAAAAGTCTTCTGTGGAAGGCAGGCTGGTTGCAATTGTTCTTTCTGCAATCTTAATTATCTATTGGAGTTTGGTTGCTGTATTAAAGCAGACAGTTATAGAAGTGCAAATGACAGACTCAGACAGACTTTTATTGTACCAAATTTTCTACCAGTCAACTCCACTACATGATTCTGAGTTCTAATATTATAAAGCATTGCATAATATTCTGATACTACAAAATGCCTATCCATCCATAACACATGGATCCTAAGATTCCGATCATACATTTTCACAAGAAATATGAGCTTCTAAGAGATAACTTTCTCAAATCAACTTATCTAAAACAAAAAAATCACTATAAAACAATTAAATCACTAAATACATTTCCACAGAAACATACAATGACATTTTTTTCAGCATCTCTGAAATCTTTATACAGATATTTATTACTGTTGTTGCTTTCTTTTTTTCTTTAAAGCCCTTTCATTAGAAGAAACATACATAGAAAAATCCATCAGCCAACAAGCCATTTCTGTGGTTTTTACCTTCAATCTTTTCAATTCTCCTTCAATGTCAATCTCTAATGTAGGGTAAACAGACTTGTATTGATTGGCCAGCACTTTGAATCTAAAAAGTAAAAAAGTTTATATTCTATTATATGTGTAAAACATTCACAAAAAATCTTTGATATAGACTTTGATTTTAGAAAGTGAAGAGAGGAAAATTATGAGAAATCCAGCAAGGAGTATGAAAATCAGAATCTATAAATAAGAAAACTGATTGCCCTAGTAATAAATATACATAGAATGTAACAATACACTAGAGAAATTGTTACCTTTCTGAAAATTCATTGAAGTCAGAAACTAGATCACACATTCTGAGCCCACTTCGAGCTGCTTTAGAAGAATACACTGGACCAATTCCCTTTTTTGTGGTTCCCAAGCTTTAAAACACAAAAAAATAAACAAACACACACACATACTACACAATCTGATTGACTCTCAAATGTGATAACTGATTTCTTGTTAATATTTTTAAAATAAAATTCATTTTGATGGTTTCTACTGGCCACTCACAGGAGTTAAACTTGTTCTCATGTGAGCATCCAAGGGGAGCATTGAAAAAGGGCAGAATGTAGACAAGTGGGATAAAAGGCAGACAACGATTGTCAGTGGCAGATTTTTGTAAACACTAATAGAAATAATTTAAATGTATGTTTGTGTATGCAGGTGTGCTGCCCGTATGCACACAGTTTAAATATTACCTTTCTGTTGTTAAATATCATAAACATAAAAATACACATTTATTTTACATTACTTGAAAATTTACACAAATGTTTTACAAACATTTCACTGAATTTTAATAGTATGATTAGCATGTTACAGATTGCTTTAACATAAAGCAGTGTGTAGAAGTTGCAACATTGCTAAATTTTAAGATTATTCGAATTCAAATTATGTATATATTATCATTCAAAGTGGTCAAAAGTCTTCTTTCATGGTTGCAAGTAAATCCTACAGTACATAGGACATACATCTAGATTTGTATCTATAACTATATCCTTACCTGACTCTCAAATTATTCAGCTTTTGGCCTCTAACCACAAATAAAGGAATCTGTTTATATATTGTACTAAACTAAGGTTTTTTAATTACAATTTGAATAAACATTTAAATATGAATGTTGGCTCTTTCAAACCACAGTGTCTGAATTCACACATCATTCAAAGCCTAAATCAGGCAAAGCACATACTGAATTAATGTATGATCTCAGCTGCTATATATAAAAAACAGAAAGAGTTCATTATACTCTGCATCAAAATGCTGTAATATTTCTCAGCTGATCTGTACCAATATTCAATAAAAGCTTAACTCACAAAGCAATGTAAATTAAGCATAAAAGATTCTAATAGCTGGGGTTTGCAGTTACTAAATCTTAGTTTAGACCACTGAGTCAAAGTTAGTCTACACTTCAGATATGGGGGGGGGGAGAGACACCCAACCCCCAAAACCATGCTTCTGCAGTTTTAAGAATGACATCACAGGGAATCCTTATTCCAACGTAGAAACCTTAGTAATTAATAAATAATAATATAGTATACTAATATAATAAGTTGGAAGCCTAATATGAATCAAATAATAAAAATATTTTTGCCAATTTGTAGGTGCAACTGGATTTTATTTTGTTCGTTATTTGATATCAATACCTAAAAAGCATTCTATTTAAATAAAAGTTATATTCTAAAACACAGCAAATATTACAAACACAACTAGCCACAGTTCTTATTACAGGATTTTTGTATGCAACGATTTAACACCCAGACAAAAAATAACGCATCACCAATAATTTGATATCGCCTCTTCCTATATTGTGATAAAAAGCAGTTTCCATATTTTTATTTTGCATCCTTAAAGGGAATCCACCAGGATGGTGATGGTGTTTTTTAAATGAACTTATCAAATATTTGAAAAAAATGTTTGGCACTGCATGGATGAAACTAAAATCATATTTTTATATATATATTGCTACTGTACGGGAAGGAAGAAATTCAGAAAAAAAATAGCTCTACAAATTTGATCATGTTTTTGGCATGACAGATAGAAACATACACAAATAAAATAACAAGCAAACAAACAGTGCTGTCCCTTCTTGAATACATCATTAATGATTAATGCTGCCATTTCAACACTGGCACAGTTAGACTCTCAAACAATTTTATTTAATAACAGCTATTTTTCCTGATTCTGATCAAGATTTCATGATTGTATACATTAGGTTTAGTTCAGAGTCCTTAATCTCTAGAATGCACTATTTACAACATGCTGCATTCTGATCTGAAGGTTCAGATAGATTTTCTATTATTGATCAAGAACAAGATTTATATACTTAACAGGTAACTGATCTTTAGAATCATGTTCTACATTAGAAAACAGAGTGTTTTTCTAACATATTCTTTGAGTTATATGGAAGCCTCCAGGTTGAGGCTTACAATTTAAAACCAAAGTTTACTGAACAAACCATACATTGTGTGTATTCTGGTTGTACAATTTGGGTTGTCAAAAAAAATCTTACTTTTTAAACCTTTAAACTGCCTGCCTCATCAACATACAAAAATAAGTAGGAATTTATAGATGTTTCAGACTGTCCTTAAAATATTCTGGAAGAATTGACAAAAAAGACCTTTCATGACATTAAAAAGAGTAACATATTTGACGAAGCACAACATACTTTTTCCCTGCTTGCTCTTGTCTTTGTTGTTCTTGAATGCCATCAGCAGCTTGGTGGAAGTCAAATACTAAGGAATTTCAAAGAGTACAAAATGAATGGACTTCTATACAAATTTATATAAATTTAAATTTTGGAGTTCCTTATTTTCATTAACAACTAAATATTCAAAAGATCCAACAGAAAACACGAGAAGAAAACTTGTTTATAAACTATACACTTTAGTTTGGCAAGACTGGAAATGTGGCAATATGTTGTACTATACTGCAAATAAAATTATATTTTCAAATATTTTTTTAACTCCTTCTCAAGCAGAATCTAACAATGTGACAATTGTGAACAGTCTCAGAGTTAAATTGGTGAAGCTTTCCTATGCAATTTCATATATAAACATAAAGTAACACAAAGAACCCTCTGAAATTAAAATTATAAAAAAAACTTTCACGGGCTGTAATGATTGCTTAGTTCCAACTTTGCTCTTTAGTTAACAATCCACACCCAAATCATTCTTGCATAGCCATTTACTTGGTAAAAAAAACTTCTGGTGCCAGTGGAAAACTTTTTAAAACCTGTTTAATGAACTGGTGTGGGTGAGATGCCACGAAACAGAACAAGAAGCTTTCCAGATGGCAGACTGCTGAGTCCTTACCCATGGCTAAACAACAAATATTTGATGTAGCTTATCAGAAATGATAATTGTCATGGAGAAAATCTATCTATGTGATCTGTAGGATTGAAACAACCCAATGGCACATAATCATAATCAGTAATGAATGGGTAACTATGATCTTGGGACTGAGACTGTTTATAGAGTACAAATAGGCAAATCTTTCTCATTCATTATAGTACTCACAGCACACAGTAAGCAAACGACACTTTTGGAAGCCTACATTTCCCAGAATACAAGTTTTTTCTTAACTAAATTTTTATTTTTCCTGAAAAGGTTCTCATTGCAACCGATTGCATGAGCGAAAGGTGCTAAAGTGTTATTTTTAAAATTTATCTGATGAAAAGATATCTGCTTGAATCAAGTTTTAGTTAAGCAATGTAATCAAAGTCAGCACTTGTTATGTGAATCTGATACTAAGAATGAGAATGCAGAAATAAGCCTGGAATAGGCAGCATTCCCTGGCTGAGCAATTTAGTTGCCAAACTAACTGGAGAGAAGAAGGACCCTGTTGAAAAAGTTATCTTAAAATATGACAAAAGCCAGCATTTGATTCTACAACGCTAAGCTAATTTTAGAATCAAAATCTCAGTGAGATGAAGTATAATCGGGAGGAAAAAATGGCTTGATTTAATCATATTTTCCCCTGAATGTCTTAGGATACTACAGATCCCTCCAAAAAATGGCATTTGGAATTGCAACAATTACTTTAAGAATTGACAAGTAGTTCACCCAGTAATCATCACTTCATGAAGACTTAGTAAAGAATTATACTTATATTGATGTGAGTGCAATTAATATAATTACTTACCAATATGGGCTCTGTCCGATATAATTAGTCTTTTTTCCCAGCCTTCTAAACCTTTTGAAGAAATATTAGGTAATATTCATTAATTTTATTTGTCAGTATTTAATAATGCAATCCCATGCATATTTATGCAAGAGTAAGTTCCCTTAAGTCAAATTGTTATTATTCTGAAGTATGCATAGGATTCCATCTAACCATCTGGGCTGATCTCAAAAAACTATGAAGTATCAGTCCGGGCTAGTGCTTGGTTGGGAGATCATTTGGGAATTCCAGTCCTTTAAGCTACAGCAGAAGGGAAAAAGGAAAAATCCCAGAGAAAGACAGCAGCAAACCATTTCTATATTGCTACCAAGAAAACTATATATTGCCACTGCAGTTGAGGTGATTAATTTTTTTAATCCATTCTTAAAAAAATCCATTTTCATAGTGGCACAATGAAACTTCTAAACCTTGAACTTTCACAAAGTTGGGTGGGTTTCTACTGTCACATCAATGAACTTGTATTCATGCAGTGAGACATCCTTTCCTTCTCCTGCAATCCTATATCTTTCAAAATTGCTCTGAAAGATCTTCCTTGATAAAGCAATGTTAGAGAACAGGACTATGGGATGCTTTGAAGATTGGTTCAGATAAGTCTGTCCTTCCAAATATGTGTTTCTATATTTTTCTAATGTCTATATTTTTATTTTCACAATATGCTATTGGATATAATCTAATTTAGCATCATACTAACATCATTTTCCATTTTGGAGCACTGTACTGCTAGATATTAGCTGCATAAAACAAACATTTTCTTTTTTAAAAAGCCAAAGGGAATTGTTTATCGAATTGCTAATTGAATATAAGGCAACTGAATGGGAACAGCACCTTATTAAACACTCAGTTCTAGTACAGTGTTGTGAGAAGACCATGAGAACTACTTCAAACAGTAGCTTACCAAGGTATTCTCACCTTTTCCTTTTTTAATATTTTTCTCTGCTTCTTCAAACAATCCTGGCAGGTGAATTACTACACCATTTCCTGGAGGAAAACATAAAAAAGAAAGTTAAAAAAATAATGTGAGGTCTCTTCCAAAGGTCAGTTTGCTGTACAATAAAATAATGCAAATACTATTACACACATCATATTTTTATCATGTATTGGTGATTTTGGTTCCCAAGAAAATACTTTTTCTCACACAAGGCAAAGCACTATTGTTCTCACCCTCTCTCCCAATTGCTCCTCCACTGGAGCGCCAGAAAGTTAAGGCACTCTCTGGAATAATACAGGAATGGCAGGGTGGTTATTCATTCAGTAGAGAGATTAGCATAAATATGGAGACCCAATTTACCTAAGAGTAAGCAGTCTCAAGTAGCATAAACCGGCCACTGGATACAGTGAAGAGTTTGAAAATTTTACCTTTACACTATAGCTGGTTAATATGAACTAACCTCTACTTATTACTTGCATCAGAGCTTATAATTTAACCTGAAATGGAATGGTGTTTTTTTCCCCAGGTTGTTGCCATCAACATTTAAAACTACTACATTAATGGTAATTTTGAAAGAAAAAAAAAGCCCCTGAATTTAAAACTTCTTTCTTTCTAAGAATTAACATCTTAAGAAATGGCAGATTCATTTCTATTTATCTGTTGTTGGTTTTGGGGGGAAGAAATAAATAAATGGCAGATTCTCATATGTTGGGGGTAAATAATCTAATATTACTTTCAGGTAAACACAGTAATTACTATTACAGTATCCCACAATGGTATGTGCTTGATCTCTTCTCAGCTTGATGTGCTTCTGGAATGAAGGACTCATCTAAGACTTTTGTGACTGCTGTCACAAAATGGCTGCCACATAGGAGCACATCATTTATAATATGGTTCATATGATCAGTGGCAACCACTGGTAAAAGACAAAATTTCCCACCTGTTTTTATCATCCTCACAATTATAAGCAACAACTTAACTTTGTCTTCATATTGGACAAGCAGGAGCCTTCCAACTGGCATTTTAATTTTCTAAGAATGTCTAAAATATCTATGTAAAGTCAAAATACATTTTCTCAAAATAAAACTATGGTGTAGCTCTTTGCTTTATATTGTGACAGCTTCTCATTGTGTAGGAGAGTGGTAGATGGGTGCATTGGTTCTTATAGATGCCATTATGGGAATTTTAAGCAAGGCATATTTTCTTAATCTCTATGGTGTAACTGCTGTTGTTTCAAAAAGTTGAAAAACAGCAGCTATAATGTTTGTAGGTATTCCTGAAAGCTGCATCCTCCAGACTCAAACTGCAACTTCTATTGTGATGATTTGAAGATACGGTGAGCTGAGGTCCAAGATAGTTAAAGAAATGTAAAGTTAGGGTGGGCTCCTCTATAACATAGTGTTGCTGAATACACCTGCTATTTGAAGAATATATTTGGCCCCTACCTGCCCTACTGCCAGACTTGCATGAATGGGTATCGTGATTTTTACTTGTAAATGTTCCAACAGACATAGGGAATTTGCTTAGACATAGGCAACCTGTTATTTATGCACTTTAACCAATAAAAACTTGCTTTTTCATGTATAAAGCAGATAAAAAAATATATTCATGTATGGAAATAGGAATGACTCAGAAGAGGAAAAAATACATCCTGTTCCCCACTATGCATTGCAGTTACATTTGCTAGGGAAGACAGATAGTAACTTATTCAACCCTGAATTCTGAGTTCAAAATGGATCACCCTGTGGCACACAGCAAGAGATATACAATTCCTTTTGCTTAGCATCCCTATAAGAGCATATTTCGGGGGGGGAGGGGGGAATCTTATCTTCTGCAACTTACTGCATAATAGTAAAACAAATTGCTTCCTCTAACAAATCTTTCTCCCAAACCTAGCATTAGAATCACTCAGGAAATTAAAAACAACAGCAACACCCAAATACCATAAGGATACTTTTTGTTCTTTCCTCTCTTGTTTTAACTCAAGAGGTTTCCCAGCATTGTTTCAATGATGTATTAACTTTTTGCATCTAGTCAGAAATAAAGCTACGTATCTGAAGTAGAACTACAAATAGTGTGGTCCTCTGGGGAAACAAAAGCAAACAAATAATTTCCATAGATAACCACTAACATGGATGGTATCTAGAAATGTGTATTTCCTTCTTTATTTGCGTAAATATTGCAGCAAGTGAGATATGTCCTTGTGTATTTCCTCATGGTAGTTACTGAACAATGCATTTCAAATGTTTCATAAACACTAAGGGAACCTTCAAGATCTTGACTAACAAGAATGGTATGTTTGCACAGTAGTGAAAATTACTTACCAATAAATGCTGTGACTTTTGGATTGATGATGCCACTGGGTAACAGATGAAAATCATATTCCACAGAATCTACAACAACCGTATGTCCAGCATTATTACCTCCCTGTGAAAAATAATTTTTTAAGCTTTATTTAAAAACAAATATAAAAAAAATTATATTCTCACTAAAGATACTTTGATGCTTTCAATGTCCCTTTTTACAGCTAGAGGACACATACCTTAGTAGCAAAAACAAATATGAATATGAATATTCTTGAGTGCACCGATATTCACTTAACTGCTTCTTCCAACCTGTCTTTTCATTTATATGTGTAGAAGTAAGGAAGTAAAATTATTACCAGGGACAAGAAGTTTAAATAAATTTAGGACTGTAGTGGGTTATTTTAATGAAAGAAAGATCTCATCCTTTAAAGCACTGACAATTCTATTAGTTTTATAGTTTTCAAACATATGCATTTGGATCAAGAATTTCTGCTTGGTCCCTCCAAAAATCAGAAACTTCCAAAAGAAAATTGAAAGGCTTTGTCTATAGTTTGTAATCTATGCAAATCAGAATTGGATATAATGCTTAGCAAAGTGGGATACATGTTTAGTTTAGGTATTCCTGTAACCGATGTCAACCAGGTGCTATTTAACACCATGAATTAGCATGTTGCTCATTAACAATTGTTATTCACATCTGTTTACTGTTTCATATAGATTGTTGTTTTTATATTATCTTGCACTGTGAACTGCCAAGAATCAATCTGAAGTTATTTATTTATTGTCTGGGCATCATCTAAATAAACAAATTAATGCAGCATTAAAATACAGCAACTTTTCACAAACATGGAAATACTACAGCAGCGACCATGCAGTAAACCACTTGTGCAAGTATGCCACCAAATATAATATTTCTGCTCATATGTGATAGAATGTAAACACACTGGTAAGCACTCAAGACAAACTTAAAAAATTAAGAAAAACAGAAATGAAAGTTATCAATACAAATTAAAATTAAAGATAAATACTAAAATCATATAACAGTTAAATGCTCAATAAAATAGTTGCATCTTCACAGAGGTCCTATGTGCCAAGACAACAGGGGTCAAAAAACAGTCCCCACTGTTTCCTGGATATGATGCAAACAACTGTAAAAACACTGCACCCCGCAATCCCATTCCAACAAGCTTTCCAAAAGGATATTACAGTTAATGATTTAAAAAAACCCTACCAAGAAATACAGAAAATATAGCAAAACTGCATTCTCACCCACCCCCTAAGTTCTTCAAGTAAGTCATCTACTATCTGATAAAAATGATAAGCGGTACATTTAGACTACAAAAGAGACAATTAAGGGGAGACATGAGAGCAGTCTTTCAGTACTTGAAGGGCTCGTGCAACCAAACGTGTGTGGATTTATTCTAGATAACATCCAAGGTCGGAAAGAATTAATGGGTAAAAGCGATATAGAAGGAAATCCAAACTCAAAATAAGAAGTAATTTCCAGACTATGAGGGCTACTAAACAGTGGACAACCTACCTCCTAGGATTTTGGGTTCCTAACCCAGGGCAGAAGGGTGAAAAGTTCCACTTCCAAATCAGTGAAGTGCCAGGGCTTAGTTCCATGGTCATGATGGGATACATGTACTCCTGAATTGATTTTACAGGTAATCCTTGCTTAATAACTACTCATTTAACATCCATTTGAAATTATGATGACGTTGAAAAAAGGGCCCCCATGATCCTTGCTTAAAGTTTACAGCCATTGCAGCGCCCCTGTAGTTATGTGAGCGATATCTGGGTTCTTGGCAAGCTGTTCACGCTTATAATGGGTTGCCAAGCACCCTGTGATTGTATGATCACATTTGAAATTTTTCCTGCCAGCAGCTTCCCTAACAAAGTCAATGAGGGAAGGGCACAAGCCACTGCCACATGCTGCCAGGATTCCTTCTTGCTCTGGCAGGGGAGGGGGCTAGCTGAAAAAAGTCCATCGGGATCCATTTTGGGATAAACCGTTTTCAGATGGCTTGTTTGGAAATGGAAGGCCTGCCTGCCAGATTGGTTTTACCCCACATGAGATAAAATTTTGATATACTTGAGCATTTGCTGCAGAGGCAGCATTTGTTGTTTTGTTATCAGTATTACTTTCTGTCACTGACCTCTCAATTATTTAAATCAACATATTTTCACTTGCACGCAAATCTTGTTAGCATCTATCATTTGTAACTACAGATATGAGCTAAGATATCACAAATGGATGTATTCACACATATTCAAGTTACAGGGAAGCATTTTTTTCATTTAACAAATGAAACTGATAACTGCACTCATTTTTTATTCAAATATAAGAATCTTCAGACACTCCTCGAGGCTAATTTGAGGCTTACCGTATGTGATAGGTTGATCCAAATGATAATTCTACCCCCATATCCCATGTTCATGCTCCATCAAATTCAGATGGTTAATGCTGTGCTTGAATGGGGAACCTTTTAAGAGTTTTTATTTATTGGGTTTGATGTAAAAGACTAACACAGCTACCACTCTGAAGACATTTCAAAACTGATCCTCTTTTGTTTATTTTAGCACAGGCATAAAATTACTGTTCTGGTAACATTCAGCAGAACTCAGAATGTAAACAATGAGAAGCAGCTCTTCTCTCTATAAGAATCTAAACTCCTGTGAATGCCGTCATATGTACAGTACAACATTGCATGTGAAGCTTTCCTTGTTACAAATATGAACACTATATTTGTAGATAATCAACATTAGAGTATGATTTACAGAGCAAAGAGGCTATTTATTACTGCTTATATGGTTGAGTTCTCAAAACATTTGTCACCTATCATATTGTTTTATGATATTAGGTCTTTCTTTACAATATCATTTTTCTATTTATATTCAACTAAGTGACAGTTACCTTGCTTTTCAGAATTTGCTGCTGAAAACAACTAACTCTGAAACCTTGGTGAGGTAACATCTATGGTGCATCTCTTTTCCTATTATTTTTTTTCGGATACCAAAACATAATGGCACCACTTTTCATTTTACTGGTAAACACGAGGATTCCAAGACCAAACATGAGATTTCTGAGAGTAATATCCAAAAACAATTACACATAACCAACAGACCTTAAAAGTGACAAAACATTTACTAGCTTAAAGTTCTATATGTGTAAAACATGCTACAATATGAATTTATTTGCTGTGTACTTATCTGATACCAACATCCAGGAATTTCATTAATAAATGATCAAAAAAACATGCTTAGGTTTTAAGTAATAGAAAATACATTGCAGGATCAAAATCATATTCCTCAAATCATCAGGGATGTACCCTGTTTTCTTTTAATTTCATATTCTATAGCTTTACCTTGCCCTTATATTTATATTCAAACTCTTCCTTACCCAACCAACTAACTAATCTTGGTTGATTAAGGGCACTAAGCAGAATCAAACTTGATTAATTTTTGGATAGAGGTTCACCAGGATGAAATTTGTTTGTAGACTAGGATGGAAAGTAGAAACAAAAATCCTGAAAATGTGACAATAGCGAACAATTTTCATGCTGTTTTTCTCCCAAGATTATACAGAAATAACTATGTCACTAGGAATCCATTCTGATTTAAAAGACTTTCCCTGAATCTGATTACTTCCTCTTTGTCCTCTTGTACTCTTATCACCTCAAATTCAATATTGAGTGATCTTCTCTTTCTTTTTTAAAGAAAGGTAAATTAAGATTTATGTTTGTTAATGTATTTATCTTGATAATAGCAAGTAAAAGAAAATGTAATTAGATATTATTGATTATATATCCCTGACCCAGAAATATCCACAGGATAGCAGAAAGATAAAAGCAGCATTGCACAGTTGTGGCAAACTCCCACAGCGTTTGTATGTACAACATGAAGTGGCAGGCACATCCAAAAGGGATGGAACAATACAACAGCATGCCATTCTTTTCATCATTTTGACAAAACTCAGTAAAATCCTGAAGACCTCCATGCTTTCAACTACATTTATTTTCATGAAACATTAAAATCTTGAATACATATATAACTGATTTAAATTAAATTATTGATTCATTTCACTGATTAGAACTCTCAAAAACATTACATGCATACGAAAATATCTCCATGTTTATTATTCTAGCTAATTCCTTGAGACAAAGGAATTAACTATTAAGAGCTGTAAATACATAATAAGCAACTTGTCTGAAGTCTCAGTGGAGCCACTGATACAAAGAAAGCAACAAAATGCATGACATTAAACTCCTTTTTAGTAACAGCCTAATCTAGCCATCTCTCTGAGGAATGCAAGCTAGCTAAAACTACATTGACATTTCATATTCTACTTCTGAAAGGACATTTCAACCTTTAGTATCAGTCTCGCATTAATAACATAAAAAAGGAAAGAGTGCACTCCACACATATTAAATGTGTTTAATTTAGAATAGAATAACAGAGTTGGAAGGTCTTCTAGTCCAACCCCCTGCTCAGGCAGGAAACCCTATACCATTTCAGACAAATGGTTGTCCAATCTCTTAAAAACTTCCAGTTGGAGAATTCACAACTTCTGGAGGCAAGTTGTTCCACTGATTAATTGTTCTAATTGTCAGGAAATTTCTTCTTAGTTCTAGGTTGCTTTTCTCCTTATTTAATTTCCATCCATTGCTTTATAAACTATAACTATAAATTACATTTAAAATATATCAAGTTTGTTTTTATTCTAATCTTGTTCATTTTCTGAGTGTATCAGCCAAATGTAATGTAAAGGTTAGTTGACACCACTAGAACAAAAAACTGCACCCCTGATTTGGTCATACTAGAGGTCAACATTTTATATATTAAACCAGGGGTCCCCAACCCCCAGTCCATGGACTGGCACCAGTCCACAGCATACCAGCAACCAGTCCATGCAAACAAGCAAAGCCCCATCTGCAGGGTGAAGGCAAAATCACACCCCTTTTGGTCCACAGAAAAACCTTTCTCTATGAACCAATCCCTGGTGCCCAAAAGGTTGGGGGCCACTGTATTTAAAACTATAAATTTAAACTATTAGACTACACTATAAATTTAGTTATACTTTGTTAATTAAATCATGCTTTTAAAAAATCAAACTAGAAACCTTTTAATTACTATTTCTCCACCAAATGTGACCTCAATGGTATATCACAAAATATATGTCAAACATATGATACTAATACTGATCTTGCAGATAGAAATCCTAACATGCACAGAAGCCCCAACAGTTTTTATTGTGGATTAACAAAAAGGGAGAACAAATGATGATATCACTGCAATAATAGCTTGATTCACTTGGATCAGAAAGATGTTCACACAACATGCCCAAATTCTTTTCCGTCAAGTTCATATACTGATATGCAATCAGTTTAATATAATCAGGAGACATTAAAATGATCAACAGCCAAATATATCAAATCAAAAGAAATACAACTGTGAGAACAGGCCACTCTCTCATTGCAACTACTGTATACACATCTGTAAGCCATAACAGATATTCTAATTACAAATATATCAGACAGTAAATCTCTGGAATCTAGAACAAAACTCTCATAATCATATTCGGTTCTTAGAAATGTAATTAAATAAAGGCAATCTTTGACAATCTAGATGCCACTATCACATTTATTTTAATAAGCACAAAATCTTGTGGTAAAGCTTTGCTTTATGACTGCCGTGGCAGAACCATTTAAAAAAATCATGTTAGCTCAGATTGCTAGACGTGAAGGAGCTGACCACTAGTTGATAGTTCTAAAATATCCAGTTTCATCAGCATGCACAACTGTTACATAAATATGCTTCAAAGGAAAATGATCAAGTAATCTCACAGGTTAACACTTTAGAACAGAAAATAAGTTCATTATTGGCATGCCGTACTGTAAAGTGCAAAGTACATGCATGTTTGCATAGAAATACATATTTTCCCTGTATTCATTAGGGCTCATTTCTAAATAACATTCTGGATTTCAGCCTAAATTACCAGTATATAATTCTTATGAAATGAGAAATATTAAAGAGCTTTTCAGGGCAAGCATATAACAAAGTTTCAGATATCATTAGGAGTGGAGTTATCAGCAGAGAGTGGCATAAAATTACTTGAATAGCTAAAGGCAAATTTTGTTTCCTAAATTTTAACAAAGCATATTTATGTCATTCAGAGGGCATACTATCACAAAGTAGCTGGAATTGAAAAAGACAAATAACTTTGTAAAATGTTGCTTTGAATAACACATTATTTTTGGAAAAGAAATATAATCCTTCTCTAATTTCCAAGTTATTTAAATTTCATGTTCAAATCAGGCTGTAGATTCAGAAATCAGAAATAATTTTAAGACCCTGGCTGATGTCAGAGGCTAAGCAGGCTTAATTTTGATTAATATTTGCATGACAGAATGGCTGGGAATCTGACAGTTATAGGCTAGATTGGGAAGTTGGAAAAATACGAGAAAGCAAGAACAAATCACTTCTATAAGAAAACTGCAGTCCTGAATAGAAATTGTTCACAATATCTCAATAGAAAAAGATTGGCCTTCCCATACCAAAATTATTTTCATCAATTAGCAATTGATTAAATAATTCCAAAAGGAGTATCTAATAGCACTAAGAAAATTTAAGGGCAAACATTGAAAAAAAGTATTGTAACAGAGTAAATATTTTAACAATAGGATTTGATTGATCAACCCAGTAATACACTAATGGATAAAATATAGAATAGCAGGAACAAATTACATTTTATAAAATTATAAAATGTATATATTACATACTAAATATATTTATATAGCCCTTTCCAGACAACTGCATTTCCAAGTGTTTTACAATAAAACCTTTTAATAAAACTCTGTGTGAGTGTGTGTGTGTGTATGAGAGAGAGAGACAGAGAGAAACAGAGACAAATAGACAGATAGACAGAATATCCACAAAAGGAAGACCTGTATTGGTATGTGGAAATGACCTTAGGAGACAGGGTAAAGGGAACTATCAAATAAGAAACAGCATAGCCCACAGCTGAATAGTGGGTGGGGCAAGAACCCAGAAGAGATCCTCCCTAGTTTCTCAGACAGTAAAAAAGATGGGGGAGATGGGGGGGGTGTATTTTCAGACTTGCAAAATTCAGTCAGTGTAGTGTAGTTCTATAATAAAATAGAATTAATTCATCTGATCATGTTTCCTATCCAGTTTGCCCCAACAAGACCAATGTGAAGAGATAGGCATTTAAAAAGCATCTAAAAGATGTTAGGGTAGACAACTAGCAAACCGCAGGATCTCCCAAATGATCTTAATGATTAACCAAGTCTGTAACAATCCCAAGTTATTTAGTGATGTGTGTGTGTGTGTGTGTATAAAATTAAAAAAATCCTTGAACTTGGTTCAATAGCTAATTGGAAGTCAGTGCAGTTGCTTCAAATGAGGTATAACATGACTACAGTATAGGCAAGTGTCCCATCCAACAACTTGACTACTATTGCATTCCAAACAGCTACAATTTGATCAAATAGAAAATCTGCATTCAGCATAATAATCCAAATGCAAGGGTACTGGTGTGTAAACATTAACCTAGGCTGCCTCTGCCCAAGTTGCTATAACAACAATTACTACCCTAACCAAAGCTGATGACAGGCAATATCTGGCTGCACAGGCCACCTAGGCTTCCAATGACAACAAACACATGCCCAAACTACTTATCACTTTCTGAAGAAGTGCAACTCCATTTAGAATTCCTAAACTCACGCATTGTCAGATCCCCAAACGTGTATCTGCCATTCTTTCCAGGGGGAGAGGAGCGAGAATGGTTTTCCTGTAACTCTCCACTGCCTTGCACCGGGGCGAAAGGACACTATAAATCCTATTACCATAACTTTTGATTTCTTACACTTTCATTTCTTGCTTCTATTGCATTCCTGTCTGAGGCTCTCTGAGGGTCCTTATCTCTTCTTCGAAATGACCGACCGTTACCAAAGCATCTTTGCACCTGTGGATTGGCCACTGGCCATCACAAGACTGGGGTGGGTTTTGGGATACCTTAAAAGTTACTGTATCTTTTGTTAAACTTTAGAACTTGCTTTCACTTTGCTTCCTATCACTTCTGCTCAATAAAAAGTATCCTGTTTGAAATTCCAAGTTTCAAGAGTTCTACTTTCTTGAGTTAGAAGGAGAGGGGGGCCTGACAACAGAGGAGGACGGGTGACATTAATATTCTGAAAGAGTCATGCGGTTCCAAGAGTTATCAGATGTAAGGCCCTTTATATTGTGCTAGGTCCCTGGGACAAGTCAGGAATCATGCTAGTGTGCAACCTCACACCTCAAACTTGTCAGACTCATCACCATGCTGCTAATGGCTTCTCCCAGGCTTTCAACTCCATGCCATGAGGGCAAAGTTGGTGGAATTTAGGAGCTGTCATGACAATAATCACAGCACCCATTCACACTGGAATTCATATATGAGATCTGTTTTCTGCCTCAAAGCCACTCATCAAATATGATATGGAGTTGGGTATTACTCGTTGCTATCATTAGATTACTATCTGGTTGAGATTTCTAGTCAACACTGCCCTTCATGGGAGGGATAGATCGATTAAGTTGATGCAGGTACTTTATAGATCCTCTTGGCTTCTAACAGGTAGTTGCAGAATTTCCAGGAACTTATTTTGGGGAAGCAAGTAACGAAACATTCCATGTGATGTCATGATGCAAACTTCACCCCTTTTGTATCATTGTATCATGATACTAAATGAAGTCCACCAGCCAATAAATCTAGGTAAACAAATAAGTCCATAGTAGAAATTTGTCATGACACCACATGGAACGTTTTGTTATTTTGACAACATTGATAACAAACATCTTATTAAATGGAAATGTGACTGGACGCTCCCAATCTGGATTCACAAACAAGAAGGAAATCTAAACTGGTTCATCTGAATGTAATCTACTGGTAATTAAGCTTGATGAGGAATTGGTTAATGAAATTCAAAACCAATTGTAAATAGCATCGCTGATTTTTGTGCCTGTCTACTAAAGTGCAAACTTTGTTACTAATTTCCTGTTTAAGAGTGGCCTTACCGTGTAATAAAAGCTTTTGCCATCTGAAACCAAAATCTGTAAATTTTTCATCGTGGCTTTAACACAGAACATGAGGGTAGCTCACTAAAAAACCATCAGCATAACATAGCGTGGTTCAGGGTATGGACTAATTATTCATAAATCCAGCACTTTTTGATTACTCTGCTGATTTGCTTCTCTTTGTTAATCTCCAGATTAATGGGCAAATCCTTGCTGTCTCAACCCGTCTCATAAAATCTTATATCTCTTCTTTTGATTCACTTTAAAAATTTGTCTGGCACCCAATAGCTGTAAGACATTCCACATTTAGGAATAATCTACATCATGAATGTCCAAGCTTTTGGCTTGCCTGGGCAACACTGAGTGAAGAGGAATTGTCTTGGACCACGTATAAAATATATAATTTGGTTAATGTATATAAATCACATAATAATGTCAAAAGTTTATGATTTTGTATGGGTGCATTACTATCTGTCCAGGGCTGCCTGTGGGCTGCAGATTGGACACCTTGGTCTACATAGTCAAAAGCCTTCCTACATTCAATAAAGCAAAAATAAACCTTGTTTGTATTCTTTCGTTCTTTACATCCATTTGTACCGCAAAATATTGGTCCATTTTTGAAGTTTTTCCTGCAGTTTTAAATAGTTCAATGGGCACTTTCATATTTGACAGCTGATCTCTTGCATGTTATACCTCACTTTTTACTAGAATAGGTTTCTGAATATATTTTTTCTCAGTAAATGTTTCTGACATTCTATAATCCTATTTGTAAAGTGTTTCAGTATATCATCCCATAGTCCTTTAAATTCCTTTATCTTTATTATATCTCTACTATTCTTAGCCTTAAATTCTCTTATGATTTCTCTAATCTTACTTTCCTTGTTATTTTCTTTTATTGTTAACATCCTTGCTTAAAATATCATTGGAAGTTTGCACTTTTATCTTATAGCCTTGTTGTCTAAAGTGCTCTCATCTTATATCTTTGGGGTGTTATTATGATAGCCTGGAACAGTTTCTCTTTGAAATTTTTGATTTTTTTTTACCCAACGTCAATTTTAATGATCTCTTTTATCTTCCCAAAGGTCCTCAAATTCTCTTTCATATGAGTTAAGCAAATTGAATAAGTCCTTTACAACGTGCTGTAGTTCTGTTACTTTTTGTGTAGCTGATTTGATTTTGATATTATAGATCCATATGTGACATTGCTAGAAGCAGATATTGGCAATAAACAAAGAGTCTCTTCAGAAAACTAGATTAACTTATCTTCAAGTATTGCATTAACCCTAAATCTTCCATTAAATCAAGTTTTTCTCTATCTCTAATCATGAATTTATTTCATGGATTTTTAGGCCTGCCCCATTCAAACTTCTTATCTGGCCACCATATTCCTGGGAAAAGGTAGTTCTATGCGTAACCTGGTCTCATCCAAGCACCCATTAGTAGTCCTATATTATTTATTGATATTACTCTTTGAACATCTTATAATTTATATGGAGTTCTCCAATGTTTTCCAGTGTCACATTTGTAGTTACTGCATTTATTTGCATAATACAATGTTTACTGAATAGCTATAATCCTGTCATTTATTTAGTTATAGCTGAACACATACTTAGGAGTGTCCTTTGTGAGAATCATGATCTTGAGGTCTTAGGTCAGGTAATCATCTGATTTAAATCAACCTGTTCCAGGATACATATTTGTAAAATACACAGCTTAGTTCATGTCAATTCCAGTTTGACAACTTCAAGTTTTCCTTGGTTCATAGTGTTTACATTCCATGTTCTAATTGTATGTGAGCTTCTAAAATAAGGAGCTTCTCTTTTAATAATGCCACTGTTAGTGGCCAGAATTCCTTGTCACTTGGGTGTGGCCACATCATTACACTAGATCTGCATGTGCAAGTTCTACATTCTTCACCAATAATTAACTAGAGAAATACCTGTTAATTGGGTTTCTCCAGCTGAAAAATGATCTAAATCAGGGGTGTCAAATTCACATCATCACAGCATCGTCATGTGACATATCGCAACTTTTTTCCCTTTTGTTAAACTGAGTGTGAGTATGGCCAGCACGTGACACATCCGGCCCGCGGGCCGGAGTTTAACAGCCCCAATTTAATGTTGCTGTTGTGTACATGGTCATCTCAATAATACTCAAGTGGTTTTCCACTGCTTTCTTCGGAGTTTGATTTTGGAGTTCCTTTTCTCAGCAGAGGTTGGTTTTCCCCACACTGTACTATTCACTACCCTCCCATTTTGCATTACCCTAGTTCCACCTCTCTTCTTTTGGCTTAAGCAGCAAGGTGACCTCACCAAGAGCTCAAGAGCCCAATGAAATCACTATAAGGAGCACTGAAGGCTATCAAATATACAGAGAGCAGTCTCCTGGGAAGAGCTGTTATTTTAAATTTTCACCATGCCTCAGAGCACTAGAAATTTATTCACTCAGGTTCCCTTTGAAATTGATATGGTTAAAGTCCCACATTCAGTGGTGTCTTCAGTTATTTCCTCTTATTGTCCTTAATGTTTAGGAAACATATGAAAACTGGAAAAAGAAGCACAAAAGCAGTTTTACAGTCATTACAGTTGCAACTGTTCTTTTATAAATTCCAAACTAAAATAAATCAATATGGGATAGGGAACTACATTAAACATACAAAAGAATAAACTATTTGTGTCATCTTCCAATGCAACATAAAAAGCAGTCGAAATACAGTATAGTCTTTTTATTTTATTACCCAGATTAAACTTCTACAGTTTAATAACATAAATGGCCCAATACATAAATAAGATCATAAGATTTAAAATTATAATATATCTATCAACTTCTGATAAATCGTTTTTTTATATCCTGAAAAACTGTAAATCTATGGTAGATGTCCTGGCAATCAATAGCTGTTCTCATCCAGTTTTTGATTGCTCTGTGCCTTATGCACATTACAGAAACTCACATACTTTTTCAACTATTCACAAATAACATCTTCCCCAACTATCATTCATATTCATATGCTTTAGGTATTCAGTAAGGACGTCTATGAACTCTGACTTTTTAATTTTTTATGTTCTTCTGTTAGATATTTTTGTAGCTTTTGTTTTAACTAAAATTAAAGCTTTATTATAAAGCTCTTTATAAAGCTTTATAAAGCTCTTCCTCATGGCTGTAATAACATGCACTTCTCCCACTCTTGAGTCAGCAGAAAAGTATGTCAGTATAAATTCCACTTCCTTGATGTCTGAGCTTTAACCTGCCTGAGAAACAAGGCTGGTGAGTGATGCCGTCCTTTCATCTTTAATGCTGAAGAATTTAAGGGCAGTAATTGATGGATTCCTTTGCTTTGTTTCCCTTCCCAACAAATGTCATTTGCTAACAGGAAAAACAACCACCAATACGCCACTTAAAATGGGATGGGGCCTAGTTGGATGACTGTGGGCGGGCGCCTGAGACTGAGAATCTACGTAGCCACTGTTCAAGTTGCCTCAGTGACATGTCATCTGTGTTATTAAAATAAATAAATAAATAAAAAGCTTGACTGACAGGTTTCACATATTCTAGGGTAGTGCAGGGTGAAACCGGAGAGAGCTCTCCTACTAGATCAGGAAAACTCCCTCGCCCTTCAGCCAACATTATGAGCTGTGCTGTTTCTGAACAAGTAACTGGGAGGTGATTTGGAAGGAATCTCTTTCCTTTTTCTCTTTTTGATGTCCAGCCGACAGATTGCATGCAAGAAGTGATGCATGGGGTGAAGCTGAAGCGAGCTCTCCCAGCATATCTGGAGAAATCTCTTTCAAAGTCCATCCATCGCTCCATAATCCTTCAGCCATTTTAGACAAAGGCTTACCGGTTTTCCAGAAAATTAAGGCCCATGTTTACAAATAGTCCAAATGTGTCGTCCCAGGCATAGTGAAAAGGTTCTGAAGAGAGATTAGCGGTACTCCTTTCTGCCTCACCATCTGCGCCTCACCTGTACCTATGGCCTGTCACTAATGTCAAAAGGGAAAACTGGCAGAGCTCTTGTTAATTTCACCTCAGATCCCAAAATTAATAAATGCTTCAGTGAAATATCAGTGTGGCCACCATGGCAACATTCAAAAGTACCCCACAGAGTTTGCAAGATTTTATTGATGTAGGCAAAATGACACTCCTGAACTAATTAAAACAGCAGAAACGGTTGGCCTACAAAATCTCTCGTCAGCAGGAGCAAGAAAAAAACACCACATAACAGACTAATTTGAGATAGTAGCAGCAACTTGCAGTAGTAGCTCGCTCTCTTTTCCCATTTAATATGGGAAATACATTCCATGTATAGTATGCTAGCCCTGGTTTGTAAACACAAGGCAAATCTCTTCCAGATGAACACTAGACCCAGGCAGGTGAGGAGCTCCTGTAAGGCCTAAAGAGCACTTCATAAAGCTTCAGGAAAATAGTTTCCTCTTTGGATAACAGAGGTGCTTGATTGCCACTGCAGTCAAAGCCTTTCACACTTATGATCGTTGCAGCATCTCCATGGTCATATGATCAAAATTCAGATATTTGGCAATTGGCATGTATTTAAGACGGTTGCAGTGTCCCAAGGTCATGTGATCCCCTTTTGTGACCTTCTGGCAAGCAAAGTCAATGGGGAAGTCAGAACTGTGTTGCTAATTTAAAAATTGCAGTGATTCATTGAACAACTGTAGCAAGAAGTGTCGTAAAATGGGGCAAAATTCATTTAACAACTGTCTCACTTAATAACAGAAACATCGGGCTCAATTGTGGTCATAAGTCAAGCACTACCTGGAAGTATGGATCTGTACGGAAATATCGATCTGCCAGCTGGTGTTTAAGAAAGTGCAGAATCATTGTCTAACATGAACCTGAATGCTTATTAATAATACGTTTATGAGGTTTGAGCTGTGAATTGTAGGTGACAACCAGTAGTCTTCTATTTTTCTGTTCCTGTAGTCTGGCTTTTAATAGATTACCTTTAGAAACCGATCTGACTTAATTGATTTGTCTATTGATCTTGTTGGGTAATAGTAGCTTTATTTTTCTTTCCATCAAAATTTATGCAATTAGAGATATCTGATGAGTATACATACTTCACTCTTGATATGTTTTCCATTGGAGAAAATGGGATAAATCTATACATATAATATAGCCATATAATAGCTATTGTATAGTGGGCTTCAGTAGGCAAGAAGCAGACCAGCATAGCTGCAACAGCATTTAATGACTCAAAACTGGAACTGAGGAACAGCAGGCAAATGCCTGTAATTTATACACTAGGCCCACAGGGCCTTAACCAATCATAGTACTTGAAAAAGCCCACCCAAATATGAATGTTCTAAGTTTCCCTCCAAAATGGATGGAGTTAAAAGTTAGGGTCATCTAAAGGTTAGTTTCACTTTACCAGGGTTTAACACAACTAGATATATTCAATACATAACCTCAGAGGTGAAACCTAGCCGGTTCGGACCGGTTCGGGCATACTGGTGACAAAAATGTTGAGTAGTTTGGAGAACCGGCAAATACCAGCTCTGGCTGGTCCCACCCCTGCCCACCTGCTCGCTCACCCCACCCACTCACTTGCCCCGCCCTGGTCCACCCCACCCGGCCCTATATATCTCACCTTCACCACGTGGCCAAGCTAATCTCCATGCCTCGCCTCCATGACTTGCACGCTCTGCTCATCAAAGGTAAGCATGCCGCCCACTCATCCTTCGCTTCGGGTTGAGGCCCGGGGATGCGCCATTCCCTGGCTCTGGCCTTACTCCATCCGGAGCCTCCACCTGATCTCCTTTCGCCTAGGCCAGGTCGGGGAAAGCACCATTCCCCAGCTCTGGCCTTCTTCCATCTGGAGCCTACGCCCACATGCCGCTGCTCCCCTCTGGCCTCAAACTACGTCCCCCAGGGCCGAAGCAATTTATTTGGCCTGTGGCCTGCCGCATTAGGCCGAAGGGCCACCTGGGGGAGGGGCGGTGTGGGCACAGGAGAGCCAAAGCTGTTTGGGACCGGACCGGACAGTTCTTCTTACCTTTAAGAAGATCCATCCGGAAACTGCTGCAGCAGAGATCTTGCAGCCGCTTCTTCTGTCTCTTGCCGAGCCTCTCCATGTGCTCTCCAGGTTAGCAGCTGCTTCTCTCTGCTGCTTCTCTTGCTGGGAGAGTGTCTTGTGCAATTTAGCAGCTGTGAACCACCACTTTGGGTCCTTTAAGTCCCATCCAGAAAGCGCTGTGGCTGAGAGAAAAAACATTCAATGTGGCTGCTGCTTCTCTGTGCCGCAGCGCTTTCTGGATGGGACTTAGAGGAAAGCGATGGCTCACAGCTGCTAAATTGCACAAGACGCTCTTCCTGAAAGAGCAGCAGCACTGCAGAGAGAAGCAGCTGCTGTCCTGGAGAGCAGAGATGGAGTGGAGCAGGCCCCAAAAGGCTGCTCTGTTGAGCCTCACTGCGCGGCTTCAGCTGCATGCTTGCTGGAAGCATGCCCTCACAATTGGACTCCCACAGCAAGATGCTGCCCCACCTTGCTGTGAATGATGTTGAGTTGGCCATGCCCACTCAGTCACATGGCCTCCACCAAGCCATGTCCACCAAGCCATGCCCATAGAACCGGTGGTAAAAATATTTAGATTCCACCACTGCATAACACCCCTGCCCCCTAGGATAGTTCTTACCCTCTGTCCATTCAATATTCATAGTCTTTGAGATAGGCTGGGGCCCCCGGATCCTGGTGGACCGCCACAATGTTACTGAAGAGTCATGTTTAAGTGGAGTATTGTCCATCTCCAATTGGACAGAGTCTTGATGGCTGCTTTGGTCGCCCATGAGTGGCAGTAGTTTTACTGCCCTTGGTACCTCCATTTCTCCGGAGGTGGTCACGGGTGGTGTAGGCAAACTCAGAGGAAAACAGTTCCCTAGTGGGTCTGATAACACCTTGGGATCCTCACCCGGGACTGGCCCGGCCTGCTGACGCCGTAACTGTTCAATGTGGCATCTGACTCTATGATCATTCCCTAGAATAACCTCATATGACAAGGGGCCCGTTACCTTAGTTACCCTAGCTGCTGCCCAAGGTGCCCCACTCCCATAGTTCTTGGGCCAGACCAATTCACTCAGCTGTAGGTTCCTGGGGGGTTTGGCTGAGTTGTCTCCAACGCTACTGTCTGGGCGAATTTGGTTGAGCTTCGTGGTGAGCCAGCGGCCCCAGCTCAGCTCCGCTGGGCTGCAACCTGTTGCTGTACAGGAAGTTGTATGTTGACACAGGAGGAAGTTCGCCAGGCAATGATTCCGGTCCCCAGTCGTCATACACTTGAGTGCCTCCTTTGTGGTCCTAACCATTCGTTCGGCCTGACTGTTGGTCACGGGATGGAATGGAACGGATGTTATGTGCCAAATCATATTGGCGTTGAGGAAGGATTGAAACTCTTCTGCCATGAATTGTGCCCCATTGTCGGACACAATTACATCTGGCAGACCATTTGTGGTGAACAGCTGGTGCAACTCTTGGTTGACCCTGGTTGTTTTCATCGATGAGATCGGTGCCACTTCCAACCACTTGGAATAACTGTCCGCTACTATCAGGAACACCTGCCCCTGGAAAGGGCCTGCAAAGTCAATGTGCATGCGAGATCATGGGGTGTGCACCCCCAGCGGTGCACTGGTCCTTGTGGCATCTCCGGTCAGGTTTCTTGGCAGGCCCGGCAACTCCTTACTTGATTCTCAATGTCTTTGTCCAGGCTTGGCCACCACAAGTAGCTCCTGGCTAGAGCCTTCATCTGAACAATTCCTGAGTGCCCCTCATGTAGGGAATCCAGCACCTTGGAGCGAAGACTGGGTGGAACGATTACCCTGCTGCCCCACAGCACACATCCCTTGTGGGCTGACAGTTCATTTTTTTGAAAAACGTGGTGTTGGAACTCAGGGCCTGGCCGGGCCTCTGGCCATCCCCTTAACACTCAGTTGAGAATGCGGCTAAGCGTTCTGTCCATGGTGGTTTCAGTTGCAATGTCCCCTGAATGTTGGGGTGCTTCAGGCAGGTCCTGGATCACCAGAATACGACAAGCTGGGGCTGGATCCAGCTCAGTCTGTGGTAGAGGCAGTCATCTGAGAGTGCTGGCATGGCCCATTTCCTTGCCCAGCCTATGGACTAGCCGTTATGAGTATGCAGCCATGAAAATGGACCATCGTAACATTTGCGGTGACAGGAGCTGCAGTGTCTGTTTGTCAGCCATGAAGAGAAAAAGCAGGCATTTGTGGTCTGTAAAGATGGTGAAGGTTTGTCCATATAAGAAGTCGTGGAACTTCTTAACGCCAGCCACTATGGCAAAGGCTTCCTTGTCTATCTGGGCATAGTTCCTTTCAGCCAGTAATAATGTTCTAGAATAGTATGCAGTGGGGGCCTCTCTACCATCTGGCATCCTGTGGCTTAGTACTGCCCCAATGCCATATGGCGAAGCATCACTGGCTAGTGTTACTGGTAGGGTTTCATTGAAATGAGCTAGGACGGAGTGTTTGGATAGCATGATTTTACTGCCTTGAATGCTTTGTCTTGAGTGCTCGTCCAGACCCAGGGTGCTTGTTTGTCCAGTAGACAGTGTAGTGATTCTGCTAGGGCAACCTTATGCAGTAAGAAGGAGTGGTAAAAATTGAGCATGCCCAGGAATGCTTGGAGCTCCCCCTTGGATTTTGGTGTGGGGGCTTGCTGAATTGTCTTGATTTTTGCTTCAGATGGGTGGATTCCAGCAGCGTTGATGCAGAAACCCAGGAATTCTGTGGATTCCATGCCGATCTGGCACATTTCCCTCTTGAGCTTTAGGCCTGCTCACGGAAACATTGGAGTACTGTGCAGAGATGTTCCACCAGGACTGCTGCTGATTCTCCTGTGATCAGGACATCATCAAAGTATGGGCAGATGCTGGGAATGTTCTTCAGTGTTCGTTCCATAATACTTTGAAACAACCCTGGTGCTACGCTTACCCCAAACTGCAAGCGGTGCACTTGGAATGCTGTGTGTGACTATTGTTTGTGCTTCTGCGGTAGCGTTGTCTACCTGTAGCTGCTGGTAGGCCTGGGCGAGGTCTAGCTTAGTGAAGATTTGGCCTCCCTGGAGCAAGGCGAGGATGTGGCTTACCACTGGTACAGGGTAAGCATGCTGCTGTAGTGGCTTGTTTATGGCACACTTGTACTCTGTGCAGATGTGAACATCCCCATTAGGCTTAACTGGGGTCACTATGGGAGTCTCCCAATGGCTACAGTCCATGGGTTGGAGCACTCCCTGCTGTACCAGTTGGTCCAGTTCTGCATCAATTTTAGGCTGCAATGCAAACGGAACCCTGCATGGTTTTAATCAGATTGGAGTTACTGCTGGATCAAGGTTGAGTGCAATGAGTGCCCCTTTGTATTGTCCCAATTCAGTGCTGAATACGTCAGCATATTGTTGGCATATTGCTTCTAGATTGGCTATTTGAGTTCAATGGATGCCCATTACCCTGATGCCCAGGGCCTCGAACCAGTCCAGTCCTATGAGGCTAGAGCATGGCCCCTCTATGACCACTATGCTGAGGGAACCCTTGAACTCTCTGAATTGTACTCTAATGGTAGCTTCACCCCTCATGGGAACACGACAATTCTGGAAGTCCATTAGCACTAAGCTTGATGATTTGAGCTGGATTGGCTGTTGGCTACGTTTGCAAATGTGGTTGAAAGTCGTGGAGGAGATAATGGACAGGGCCAATCCAGTATCTAGCTCCATGGAGCATGGGATCCCTTGAAGTTTTAGTTGGAGTCTTATCTTTTCTTTGATGGGGCATTGGGCCCCTGTGCGTTGGATGCTATGCCTTCCCAAGCAGTGTTCAGCTCTGTTCTGTCCTGGGGGCCTTGTCCCTTTGTGCTGCTGTCTCGCAGGTCTCATTTCCTGCTGACGACCTCTGCAAACTCTGGTGATGTGCCCTTGCTTTCCATAGGCACAGCATACTGCTGTGCGCAATCTGCACTCTGCTCTTTCATGCTGCCCCCCACAGCTTGCGCAGCTCTGTGGGGGAGTTGTTTTCTCTGTGGAGCGTGGCCTTCTGCGATCTATTTCTTCAATCTCACTGACCTCCCCCAAGCCTTCTGTGGTCTCTTGGTGGATCACTGGGGGGCAGGTGTGTGTTTTTGGTGGCTGAAGAATCTTCATGGCACCCTCCAGCAGCCTCATCTGCCATGACTTCCTTCAATGCATCTTGGAAAGTCAGTTTCTCGACTTCCAGTTGACGTCACAGTGAGAATGGCTTGGAAATTATTGGGCTCCGCCAAGCCCCGCAAAATCCAGCTTGCAACTACTATCGGGAGACCCCACAGAGTCAAAGCCACCTTGTAGGGGCAGCGAAGGAGAGGCATTTCACAGACCACAAGGAACTCTCAATTTCCTCATTTGGTCAGAAGCAAGCTCTCCCGAGCGGTAGCAGGGATGACGGCCACTTTTTGGCAGTCACAAGCCGGGACAACTGGGACCAAGATATGTGCTGGAGTGGTGTGTAGACAGACACTGAGACTGGGTGAGAAAATATCCAATTTCTACATTAAAGATTTGATTTAAAAATAAGAATCTTGAAAAGAACCTCCAAGCGTTAAGAAAGCGACAATCAGATACATGGAGAAGAATAGAGATTGAAATTTAAGAAGCGAAAGAATGCTTAAAGAAAGGCTTAAAATATAGAAAGGCTTAAAATATAGAAAGCCTGGAAAAGAATTAAACAATTTCTTTTTTGAAGATTTTAAAAATAAACTAAACTGCTAACAACCAAACTCTATTGAGACTGATTATTGGATTGAGGACTCAAAAGATTGGAGAAAATATAGTGGATTAATTTGGATTTGGACTACTAATGCTGTTTGACAGGACACCATATGAGGCAAAAGAAGAAGTGATAGAAGAAAAGAGAAAAGAAGAAAAATCAAATAAGACTTTAAAATTTGGACAATTTGGAAGACAAATAAAATAAAAAATACTAAAGAACTTTAAAAATTATAAACTTAAGGGATTTGGAGGCACAACTACAAGATTGATTAAGTTTTATTAATAACTGGCTCTGTGGGAGTGTTTAAACATCTAGATGCTGGAACTATAGAGGTATATTGAGTAATTTTTAGTGCACGGTAATAAAATGGATTACCAGGGGATAATAGAGGGATATGGAGAAATAATTTTGATACTTAAAAACATATGTGAAACTACAAAGAACAAGAAGGAGATAAAGAGATTGTTTAAATATAAAGAAATGAATGTAGAAGCCCCTCAACAATTGAGGGGAAAAGATGAACAAGATATTCAGAAAATAGATGAGAAATTAGAAGAAGCAGGGGAAGAGAAAAAACAAAATGAGATGCAAGAAAACAAAGATAACAGAGAGAAAAGATTGATAAATAGGAGTCAAATAGATATTTTAAAAGTTTATAATAGAACAGAGAAAAAAAAGAAAAAGCTCTCCAAAGAAAAGAAAAGCTTAGAGAAAAAAAACAGAAATCTCTTTAAAAAAAAGAACGAGTTATGGATGGATGTTTAAAGGATGCAGCAAAAAGAGATAAAGGACAACTTGAAAGAAATACTTAATGGGTATAAAAACATTACAAAAAAATATAAATTTCCGAGAGATAGCAAGAAAAGGGTGTTTAAAAAGCTAACAGATGATGGAACTCCAAAAAGACTAAGAGATGATGGATAATCAAAATGTATGAATAAAA